>MU223383.1:710039-728027 GCA_018584345.1 Thuja plicata | reverse complement strand
CTCATCTGAGCTCATCGGAACTATCCATTGACTTACTATAAATAGTAAGTTCACACCAATGACCCTCTAAACACCTCGCCAAACCACGAGGATCGCAATAATGACCTGGCACCATCCATTCAATGACTCTGCTAAAAACGGGGACACTACATAAAACATTATAAAGATTGTAAATAGCAAGTATATATTGCGTAAATTAAAATAATTTTTATTTACTAGGAGCTTCCCCTTGAATAGAATTACAAGGAGAGGTCAAGTTTTTTGCAATGAGACAACTGATATGCTTAAACAATGGCCCTCCTTAGAAAAAAGTATCCCTGTTCTCTTTGGAGGAAAAGATCATTGTTAATATAAAATAAGTACTCGGAATTATCGTGACTTTTTACAGAAGCGGGATACTTACAGTCAGCATCAATCAAGTCTATTACCATCTTTATATTTTATAAGAGACAAACTAAATAAAAGCATGCTCCCTGAGCTGCAAAATACAGAATTCCTTTATCTTCTAAAGGAATTCCCATTAATAAATGACTTCTGACTCCCTACAATAGCACTGAGATACTCTTGGAGAAACTGGAGGCTGATAACCCTAGGTGAACATGCTTCAATCAAAATTGCGGAAATTCATCACTAGAAGATTTAACATTGTGGGAGGCCATCCAAAAGGATGGGAGACACATGCATCCAACATAAGGAAGAGGACAGGAAGGATGAGTGCATTTGATTTGTATTACATATATGATATAGATCGAAGGTTTGTAACTTTGTAATACATAGAACGATCTGATAGTCAAGTTGCTGATCTATCCATCAAATATTTGTACCACAAACATAGATCTGATAATCATCTGATAGTTGAGAGATTTGATAATCTTATCCATCTGCAAGGAGATTGATGAATGATTTATATTCTGTGGCCTAGAGACTAGATCATTTGTATATAAATTTAACAGTTGATCCATCACTAGTAGCATTAAGGAAAGGAGAGAGAAAACTGTATAGAATGTTCATTGTTCAATTCAATACCTCTGTATTGGAATTTCCTAACTTCTTGTTCAAAAGCACTACCTCCTCAACCTCTCTCACTCCTCCTATTGGACAATTACCTGAAGGTATAGACTTAGAGACTCTTCCTTCTCATCCTCCTTAACTGAACCTTGGAGGCAATCAAGAACAGCCTGCCATGGATAGTTGTCCTCAATTGCCCAGATTCAGCTGCAAAGCTGAATATAAGAATTAGAAGATCAAAAAATGAATATTATGGCCTGCCTTGAATGGCAATAGAAATATTGGAAAAGCAGGAGGATAACTATGTATAGACTCCCTTGAATGGCAACAGAAACATTGGAAATGCAAGAAGAAAACTACATACACACTCAGTAACTCAAGATAAGAAATAAACTAGAGATAAATTGAAATTTAGTCAGCAGCAAACATCCCTAGCTTCAGTTTTTGAGGTTGGATGTCAACATTCAGATTACAGTTCTTAAATGAGCTTGCAAAGAGAAATGGAAGGATTACCATGTGTCAAAGAGACATTCTTGGCGTATTTTATGAAAAGAATGAGGTACAAAACACTTTAAGGTTTTGTCCAGAAATAAAGAGAATCAAAACAGCAGTAAAATAAATCTTTACAAGGCAGTAGCTTTCTTTCTTAGCTACGGCTGTTCAAAATGCAAGTCTTAGGAATGCATTCCGGAAGAAACCTGGATGGAAAATTATAAACAACTACCTTTTTATGACAAAAAATCTTTAACCGAAGCTCTGAATTGGTGAAAAGACTGTAGTGCTTTGTTGCATGAATATATTTGATGTTTGTTATGTAGGCTCCTCATTTCTTTCATGCAAATACTTTCCATTTTAGATGGTAGGAAGGGTCTGTCCAAATCTCATTAATTCATTCATGCATATTGAAATTATGTGACAAGGCATTTAGCTACATTGACATAGTCATGGTTACTCCCCTCATTTATCCAATCTTGGTCAAATTTCTCCATTTTGACCTTCAGGGCACTATGCAGAAATCACATTACATCATCTTCAGCTGGGGCAACACAAAGAATAATTATCTAAGAAATCTACAAGTGTTTTAATTTTAAACTTCTGAAATTCTTTAAACAATTCTGATTTTGCCTCTAGGAAAAACACCCACATTTTCCTACTGAAATCATCAACAAACAAGGGAAATACTTAGCACCAATTACCAATGCAGTATTCATTGGTCCATAGACATTTGCATCAACTAGTTGAAGGACCTTCGATGCTCTCCAAGCTTGTCCTTCCAAAAGGAGTTATATGCTGCTTCGTTGCTTGGAAAGATATGCAAACACCTTGTAATTGTTGTTGGATCTCAAGTGGACCTTCTACCATATTCTCTCGATCCAACTTAGAGAGATAAGATAGGTTGAGATGCCCTTAATACGGATGCCAAAGAGTACTGATAGAAGATGAACTCTTTGTAGCCAAGGCATGTTCCTAAAACTCTCCAATGTCTACAAGTTGATGCAACCCATGATCTTCAATACCAATTGCAATGGTTTTCTTGGACTCCTTGTCAACAATATGACACTTATGTCTACTGAAGATGACGTCCAACTTGGGATAGTCGCACATAATCTGACTCACTATGACCAGATTGAGCTCCATGCCTAGAACATAGTATACATTGAGAAAAATGAGATTTCTCCCTCCAGAGGTTATCTGAACATTGCCTTTGTCGATAACAGTATACTCTTCACTACCATAGTAGATTATTGAATCTGAGCAAGCAGTATACTCAGAGAACCAATCTTTCTTGTTTGTAAAGTGTCGAGATGCTCTAGAGTCAATATACCATGCAGAAGACTTTACATGATCTATTGGTCATTTGGCCATAAAAGAATAGAAAGTGGATCCTTCTTCTCTGAATGCTCTGCAACATGAGCCTTCTGATGAGACCTCCAAGGTTGGATTTTTTATCAGTCAACCTCTTTCTATAGTGCTTCTTCATATGACCAAGTTTACCACATTAATGACATGTGATAGTCTTCAGATTCTTTGAAGCATCATCAGGTTTTGCTTGTCCTTTTTGTTGAGCGCACTTTCCTTTACCGTTGTCCTTGGCTATAAAGGCTTGTTCCACACTTACTAAATCATTGTGGCTACCAAACTACTTCTTCTATTCATCCTATTGCAAGAGTTTGTTGCACAAATCATCAAAATTAAGGTCAACATTGGTAGAGGTGATGTTAAGTGTTTCTATGAAATGCTCATATGACCATCGTTAGCTTTTCAGTGTTGTGAGGACCATATCTTCTTCTTCCATTTTGCGACTAATGGTCTCTAATTGATCGCAAATGCCATGCCTTCATCTAACATTTCATGTAGACTTCATAGTTGATTCCAAATATATGTACAAGTTTTGCCTAAGGGAACCTCAAAAAACATTTCATCTACGAAAAATAACTTGATGAGCATAAAGTCTTCATGATTACACTCATTGAATTCATCCTAGTCTTAACCTGCAACAGTTGGACGAGTGTATGTACGAAGAACTATCTGGTCAAGGCCCCTATACTCGAAGTTTGTGAGCATTTGTTGTTTCCATGTGTTATAATTTTCCATTAAACCTCTAGCTGCCTTCCAACATGATGTTGGGCAATGAAGTCATCCCTCCCACTATCCAAAGTCACGAAAAAAATGAAGGAACTTGCAATTTCAACTAAAAAAAAATTGTAGGAAAAAATTGTGAGAACCCAAACAATAATCAATACCTACGATCTTTTTTTTAAAAATGGTAGAAATATAAAGAATGAATTTTTTAAAAATTTTCAGAATTTTGGCTCAAAAATGTGTCGCGCGCAGAAAACCCTAGTTGGTTGGCCCTACAAGAAAAACCAGACCCATCACATACTGAAAATACCTATGGTTTTTCATAAAAATAGTCCAAAAAAAAATTATCAAAAAAAAATTCTATGAAGAAAATACGTGATTTTTAGAGAATAAAAGCACTGCAATCTGCAGAAAAGAGGTTTTTTTTGCAAAAAAATGCAAATCTTTTTACAGCAGAAGGGCACCACAATTTTCAAAGGCTAGAAAACTCACAATTTATTTATAAAATCACCCAAAAAAGCACTTTGAACAATTCAATACAACAATCTTTTAATAACTTCTCTGTCACGTGTGTGCAATTCGTTACTACCACAATCCGTGGAATTGAACTTTTGCAAACCTAAGCTTTAATACCAAAAAATAGAAAATACAAAGAATGATTAATAAGATATTCGATATTCAATTAAGGAGCGAAATTCTCCTTAAGAGATTACAAAGATCTATCCATAAAGGATAAGATCGACAATGAAGAAAAGCACAAAAAAAAAAAAAATTCCTAAATACAATCCTAATAAAATAATTGTCCATGAATACAGGTTTTGATTTTTTTGCTCTGCAAATTTTCAAACTTCTACATTTTCAGGTGGACGATAGTGATGGGGGGCAAATTCATGCGGGGGAGCCCCCACCATCAGCAGTAAAGCCTATGCAGAAGGGGCCCGTTGCTCCCACTAGTCGGGTTCTGACTCCTGGTGGAGGCACAACACAGAACGATGATAGTGGTAAGTTACCGAAGGATAACTGTTTTGTCTCGGGTACAGCCCCTGACAAGGGGGGTCAGGCAAAGACCCAGAGAAGTGCTCTGTCTGAGGGATGGAAACAAGTCCCAGTGGGTGACTGCTAGAGGGAGATAGATGTTGAAGCGGTACCAGAGTGTGCAGAAACGGAGGAGGGAATGGCTATCAAGGTTCCTGATGTTGTGGTTGACCACATTGTCTCTTCCATGACCAATACTTTGGTAGGCCGCTTCTTTTTTCAACCAACCACTGACATGGTCAGAAAGTGGGTTTCCCAGAGATGGAAGCTTCAAGGAACTATTGCGGCTAGTGCAATGCTTGGAGCCTTATTTTTGTTTAAATTTACAACAGTGTACGATATGACTTTTGTTTTGTCTAGTTCATGGACCTATGGGAAACATCTCCCTTCCCTCTGCCGATAGAAATCGGGCTTCGACCCTGTGGTTGACCTTAGCCGGACAACCCTTGTGTGGTTTTGTTTGTCAAGTCTTCCACTCGAATTCTGGGACAAATAGATCTTCCGTTGGATTGGCAACACCTTTGGTAACTATGTTTCAAAAGACGAGGTCACTAAGGCGAAGTCCTGGTTAGTATTTGCCTATTTTGTGTCAGTGTTGTTAGTAAAACTCTACTCAATTTTATTACTTTACAATCTAAACTGGGGAAGTGGACACAATTATTGCTATATGAGAATGCCAGTCTTCTGTCATAAATATAACAAATTAGGCCATGTGATTTCCAACTGTAAGGCCTCTAAAAAGGAGCAACAAAAACTAAAGGGTATCTCTACCTCCCCTCTGAGGGTGAGTGCGCCGCCAAAGGGTGTGGGGTCAAATTTTGATAGTGATGAATATCCCTTCATAGATGGGCTTCTTAAGCTGCTAGAAATCCCCAAGAAACCTGACTAGGGGTTGAATCTGGCAAGCTCGTCAAATCAGACTACTTCTCTGGAAGTTAGTCTAGGGAAAATTTTGATAGGTGTCATAGATCAGACCACTGCTCTAGAGGAGGGATAAATACTGACTACCGTACCCCAAACCACTACTCATCAACCCAAGGAGAACGGAATTTCACCCGAGCCACTACTCACCCCCCACCCATGAGCAAGAGCTTCTCATCACCAAGAGCATCTACTAGTACCACAGTGGGTGAAGATGGATGGATGATCCAGAAAAAGAAAAACAAGAACAAGAAGGCAGATATGGGCACTGACATGAAAGTCGGTTGACTGTCACATCACGTCATAAGGCAAAGGGAGGTTAAAAGGGAAATCGCCAAGGTAGGTGGAGGACCCTAGATTCTGCAACCTAGACAAAGAAATGAGGTTCCTTTCATGGAACATTAGGGGGTTGAATGGTCCCCAAAAACAATTTGCTCTTAAGTATTGTATTCTGGAAAATGGTATTGATATTCTTCTCGAGGAAGTAAAGTTGATAGAATCCTCTTTTAGCACCCTTGCAAAGGTTTTGTGGTTGGGATCACAATTTTTTATAACTGAACCCAATTGTGCCTCTAGCGGTATTGTTACCATGTCTAATCTACAAAAGATTGAAGAGGCTTTGACCTCTTCTAATCAAAATGTTTTGGTTACCATGTTCAGTTTTGAAGATATGGCTTGGTTCATGATTAATGTATATGCACCCAAATCACGCACTAGCAGAAAAAAGTTTTGGAATGAGATTGCATCCCTTGTGCAGCAATCCATGCCCTCATACTGGCTCCTTGCGGGTGATTTCAACTCCCCACTTTACCCCTTGGAAAAGATGGGTGGCTTGGAAGACTATACATATAGTATGGCTGACTTATCAAAATTCATTAACGAAATAGGCTTGGTTGATATTGACCTTACAGGACAATTGTTCACCTAGTCTAACCAAAGGAAAGGTTTGGACCTCATTCAAGTGAGACTTGATAGATTCCTCTACAATTCCAACTAGGATATAGAATTTAATTCCTTCCTGACTTCTCTTCCCCGAACAGTGTCTCATAACCCACTCTTAGTGGACTGGAAAAATAGGTTGTCGCTATGAAATCATGTGGGGCACTCACCCCGACTTCCATTCTTGTGTCAAAGCGTGGTGGGACTCACTAGTGACAAGAAGCCTTATGTTTTGAGTGATTCAAAAATTAAATATTATAAGAAGAAATGTGAAGGATGAAACAAGTTCACATTTGGGGACGTTTTTTAGCAAAAAAAAGAAATTAGCATAAAGTTGGCTTCTATCCAGGGGCAAATGGCCAAAGTTGACCTCTCAGTAGCAACACATGCAGGAGAGGAGGCTCTAAGGGCTGATTGGAAAGGCATTTTGCATAGGGAGGAAATTTTCTAGGAAACAGAGGTCCAGAGTCCAATGGCTAAAGGAAGGGGATAGAAACTCGGCCTACTTTCACCACTCAGCTTGCACCCATAACATAAGAAACACTATCCTTAGCCTAAGAGATGAACATGATGAGGTTGTTGTGGAAGATGCAAAACTGGGTCTCTTGGCCACGAATTTCTTCTATAAGGCCTTCAGGGATCATAGTTGTGTTGTTGCTAGTGCTCTAGAAGCACAATTGTTTGATTGCCTCCCAAGGGTTGTTTCTAATGCCGACAATGTGATACTCATGGCCCGAATAATGCCGAAAGGAGTGAAGAGTGCTACCTTCTCTATGGGTGCTTTCAAGGTCCCAGACCCAAATGGTTTCCCTCCTACTTTCTTTCAAGATTTATGGGACATAATGGGTCCTGATGTGATTGCAGCTACTAGAGACTTCTTCAAAACGGGCATGCTTCTAAAAGAATTAAATTGCTCTTTCATTGCCTTGAATCCTAAAATCTAGGAGCCACTCTTTCTCCATTATTTTAGGCCAATAAGCCTTTGTAATACAATCTATAAAATCTTTTCTAAAGTCCTAGTCAATGGGATTAAACCATTGCTTGACAATCTCATTAATTGCAACCAAAATTGTTTTGTCCACAGTGGAAAAATCCTCGATGCAGCTATTACTACTCATGAAGTCTTCCACTCCATGGCGAAATGCAGGCTTCCAAGGATGGCTCTCAAGTTGGACATATCCAAATCTTATGATAGAGTTAAATGGGATTTCCTTTTCAAAGTGCTTGAAAGATTTGATTTTGATAAGAAGGTGATTGCTATCATCAAGGAATGTGTAACCATTTTCCATTATTCTATCCTAGTCAATGTGTCGCCAGGGCATTTTTGCGCACTGCTAGAGGTATCAGGCAGGGGGACCCTTTGTCTCCTTACCTGTTCATTATGCTGGCAGAGGTTTTAGGAAGAAACTTTTTGTGTATGATAAGTGAGAAGAAACTTCTTGGGGTGTGCTCTGCTGCTACCCTGCCCCAGTGATCCTACAGTAGTTTGTAGATGACACAATCCATTTTGGGACTGCGTCAATGCTCAAAGATAGAACACGGAAATGCCTCCTCAGCCAATATGCTTTTGTGCTAGAGCAAAGTATCAATTATGTCAAAAGCAAAGTCTATTTCTTTAACACATATCACTCCCTACAGAACAAAGTTAGGAACATTCTTCAATGTCAGTGTGGTGAGCTGCCTGATACTTACCTTGGGTTACCACTCACAATCAAAGAGCCGTCAAACTCATTTTGGAACACAAGTCTAGAAAGATTGCAATGCAAATTGGCTGGGTGGAAAGGCAAACTCCTGAGGAGTGCGAGTAAGTTGTAGCTCCTCAAACAGTCCCTATAGGAGATCCCTAACTACTTCCTTTCACTCTTTCTCTTTTTGCAAAGGTTGGATGGGACCTAGCCAGACATAAAGAAAATTGGTGTGATATTATGTCTGCTAAGTACTTGAATAAGGAAAGATTTCATCATTTCTTGAATATGCAAGGGCTCCCCACAGTATCCAAAATATGGAACAATATTCTCAATTGCAAGAATGTGTTCCTTTAATCTCTGAAATGGCGGATTGGCAACAGTCTAATAGTTTGTTTTTGGGAAAACAATTGGCTTGATGACTCACCCCTTTCCTCGCTTCCTGCCTTTTGTCCTCGCTTCCTGCCTTTCGTGACCTCTGCAGGCTTGCTAAATGGTTCTTTGGGATCTAGATAGAGAACTACATGGACTAGTCTAGATCTTGGAAAGACACTCAGTTTTTCAATCAAGACTTTCAGCATTTGACGCCCCTGGCATTGGACTTACAAAGGAGACTCGAGGAGGAGAGAATCCCAATGTTCCCCAAGGAGGATAGCTTTGTCTAGAGAAATAATGCAAGTGGTGAATTTATGGTGAGATCTGCCTAATGTATGCTTCTCCATGATGTTGGCCAGGATAAGCTATGGAAAAAGGTCTAGAACTCCCAACTAATTCCCAAGATCAACATGTTCTAGTGGGGGGTCATGCATGACAAAATTTTCACTCAAGACAATCTCATCAAATGTGGATTCCAGTTGCAAAACATTGTGTCCTTTATAAACAGAATGGAGAGTCAGTTAACCATTTTCTTACACACTTCCCCTTTGTGACTGAGTTGTGGCAGAAAGTACAGCATTTACTACAAATCGACTGGGTGATGAATAGGGATGTTCGGAAAATTACCTTTAGCTAGGAAGGGACCTCCTTCAATCCCAATATCAAACAATTGTGGTGGCAAATTCCTCCACATCTTGGCTAGGCAATTTGGAAGGAAAGAAACAATAGGATCTTCCATGAGAAGGAATGCCCACCGAATGTGGTCTTTGGTTTTTTTCACAAGATGCTATTAGAAAATTTCATTCCTCCCTCCCTCCGTGATTGCCAAATTGCAAGGAATTGGGGTTTCCACGAGTCCTTTGGGAAGTTTGACGAGTCCATAAACTCAAAACTCAAAATACAAAATGGACCCCCCTTGCCCGGGCTGGTCCAAACTAAATTTTGATGGTACTGCAAAGCTTTCTCAAAGGTTTGGCTGTAGCGAGAGGAGAGATCAGAAATGAATCTGGGAAGTTAGTTGCAGCCTATAGTGATTCTTTGCCCAAATACACAAACAATCAAGTTGGGGGAATGGGCCTTCTGTGGGGACTCAAGATTGCGCTCTCCATTGGAATTAGAGCATTTTCAATCGAAGGGGCTTCCAAGCTTATCATCGATGTTGTCAAAGGGTTGTCCAAGACCAACTGGTTTGTGGAAAGCATCCTAGGTGATGTTCATAGGATGTTGCAGGGATTTGATTCTTTTGCTATCAACCATGTTTACAAGGAGGGCAATGCGGTAGCAGACTCTCTTGCTACAAATGGCTACAACCTGGAGGAGTTGAGTTGTTGGCGAAACCCTATTTCTCTCCCAGTTGATGTCCAAACTCTCTTGAATCGAGAGTGTTCAAAATCCAAAGGAGATGACATGTAACACCTTTTTTTGGAAGTGGTGTTTCCTTCTTTTTACTTTAGGGTGTTGGGTAACTCACAACCCTTACCTGTTGAGTACTAAGCGGGAGTGGGGAAAGGGTCAAAATATTTTGAATTTGAATATGGGATTAATGACATTGCAGGATGGCATTGATTCTTTGGAAAGCCTTTGTCCAGGAGTGCATTAATTATTGTTTATCGAGTAGTAGTTTGCCTAGGCGGCCCCTAGGTAATCATGTTGATTACATTAAAGCTCAAAGAGTACTTCAAAATAATGAGATGGCATTACGCGATAAATAGGACTGGCAACATTTGCATTTATCATTACCCCTTGCGTAATGAAGGGTACTTTTTATGTGTCGTATTGAAAAGACCCCCGTTTGTGGAAAACTGTAGCTTGCATGAGTCTAATTTCTTGGAAGGATGGTTAAATGATTTCACCCAACTGTACAGACAAGCATTTGTCTCACCTTAAAATCGTCTTGTGCTAACGGCAAGTTTCTCTTACCGTATCAAGAGTTGCAGTTTTCATCTCAAAGTTGACTACCATGAGCATTCTGTTACAATTATGGGGGGTGATCGCAACCGCATCGAGCCGAGAAAACTAGACGATTTCAAGAATGACCCTACAGTATGGCATATCTGTAAGGAGGGAGGGTTGCTGACTTAATTGAGTCCATTAATGGATTTGATGAGGGTCTGTCTGCCTAGTTCGCCAGCTCTTGCGATAATAGGAGGGTTTCGGTTGGGAGCATTTCCTTTGAAATCAACAAAGAAGTCATCGCCTAGGCCACCGGGTTATCAACAGAGGGTAGGAAATGGAAGAAGACTAGCCGAATATTTGACAGTGACAACTTAAGCAGGTTCTTTAAGGGCGTTGAGGCTCAGGTTGAGAAGCAAGGTAGATATGATAGGGTTGAGCTTCCCCCTCCTTGGGACCAGGTCCGTTTTATGATCACGAGGTTCTTTACACTGGAAGGGCGTTTTAAGGTTTACTATTATTACCATGTGTCGCTTCTTAATCACTTCAGGAATCATAAAATCATTTCTTTTCCGTTTTTCTTGTTGAATTCTCTTGAAAGCTCTGTGTTTGATGTTAAGGAAAGTGTCCGCTAGGATAAAAAGCCAACTTACCTACATCAAAGCCTTATTTTTAGGCTTTACAACTTTCATTTGGTCCTCTGCCCTCCTAAACCTATCATTGTCTATGAAGCCCTTGTGTCACAATCCCCCCTACCAGCTAATATTGTTGAAATGCCCGGCCAAAACAAGAATAAAGGTATGAAAAAACCAGGGGCTAACAAAATTGCCTTCCGTCCGAGCACCCCAAAAATTTTGAACTTTGATGCTGCTTGCCCTAAGGATAGCCCAAAAGGCAAAGACTCTTCCTTGTCTACTTCCAAGAGAAAAGGGAAAACCCTTCCCCTCCCGCAAAAAAAGCCAAATTCTTTGTTCAGGAGGTAAATAGTGATAATGATGAGGAGGTGGAAGGGGAGCATAGAACCCCTTGACGATCCAGCAAACTGGCCAATAGATCTGCAAGAAAAGAGAAAAAGCTACTTGTAGACTATGAATCTAAGGAAGACACAGAACGGGGAAACCAGGCAACTAAAAAGGGAAGTAAGAAAAATAAGAAAGAAGATAATGATTTGGAGATTGATGATAGTGGTAGCTCAAATAAATCTACCTCCAACAGCTCGACCCATACTCCTAACAAAGAGAAGGTGGGACCTATTGATTCTGGTCCTGACATGCCGCCAACTGAGGAGAACCCAATTATATCTAGCGTGAACACGGCTTCGACCTCGGATTTGACCAACTTGCACAGCGAGGTGGACAGTCTGAGAAACAAAGTAAGTGAAGCGGAAAGAAAACTTGGAAGCATTTCTTGATTTAGTCTTCGGATGATGCACAGCTCTGCAACCTCCCTCTGCTTGTTGCAACGCAAGATTCTCAGTGAAGTTGAACAAGATGAAGGAAATTATAAGAACTTGTTTAAATTCCTCACCAATGATTGGTCTCATGTGATGTATTAGCGGGTTGCGATATCAAATCTTCTCATAAGGTTTAGTAGGGATCTGAACCTTACCCCCCTGGGGCTTTTCTGTATATTTTAACTTTTAGCCTGTGTGGATTTTTGAATTCTGGTTGGTGGTGCTACGCCTTCGGCTACCCTGGGGCTTTTCTGTATATTTTACCTTTTAGCCTGTGTGGATTTTTGAATTCTAGTTGGTGGTGCTACGCCTTCGGCTACACCAGTAGGATTTTGTTTAATTTTTTAGCTTTTTCTCTTATTATTGATACTAATGTGTATTGTGGTGCTAACTTTTATGGTTATAGGTTGTTGAATGATGGCCTATGTTTATCTACTTTATTAGCTTTGTTCTAGGTCAATTTTGATGTTCATCTGCTATTAGTGTGTTGTGCCTGTACGCCCTCAGGTAGTGGTTTTGTAAGGGTCAACACCCTACTTTTTGCTGTTGATTAATATCAAAAAAAAAATTGACCATTACAAACTAAATATGACAATATGATTTAATAGATATGGAATTTTTGTCCAGTGTTCAAGCCACATTGCAGCTGCTGACCAGTCAGCCATAGTTCAAAATATCGTTATCGACAACTTATCGCCAAGGACACAACAAATATATCGGGAAAATATTAGAGATAAATTGGCAACTTATCGGCAATAATATCGGGAACTTAAAAAATTGCTTAAATTTAATTTGAAATGCATTTTTTTGCAAATTGCTCTAAAATGCTGCAAATCACATGTTTTCCCCTTCAAACCCTTTTTTCCTCTCCCAAACACCAATTTGCAAACAAGAAAATGTGAAATAACAGCTTTTTGGGCCATCAGACCCTATTAGTAGACTGTGGCAAATATTTTGGCGAACTACCGCCGATATTTTGGTGATAAGTTCATGTTTTTTCGGCGATAAGTTTGAAACTTATCTGCAATATGTACTCCGCGATAAATTTACGTGTTTTATCGCGGCCTCCAACTTATCGCGATAAGTTTACTTATCGGTGATATATCTGCCATATTTTAATCTATGCAGTCAGCTATTTTCAGACATTTAAGGTCCCCAGCATGGTTCTGCAAATGATGTGACTTCATTAAATCAAATCATATAATTAAGGCTCCACGAAAGAGTACCATAAATGAAACAACTACGATAGATTATTTCAACATTCAAACACACCAAGTACTTCCATAGCAATTTGCAAAACTCTGTGCCTATCATTTTTCATCCAATCCATTGACAAACTCAAATGGTTTTTTTTTTGAAACAAAAACTTTTCAAAGTAGAAAAAACAGGGAACCGCCAGCAAAAGATGTCCAGCTAAAAGTGAGCAACTTGCTAGTTATTGTTGGACCACGTATCAGGTAAAGCATTTAACCTAGAGCCTTGCCAATACAAACCCAACTCTGTAAATTATGAGTTTTAACTTTTTCTAGAGTAACTGCAAGAGCCGGCATTGCTTGGATACAAAATAGCTTAGCTACCAGGAGTGTTACCAAAATTTCAATTAGTAGGCTTTCCAATAAATTAAATCTTTGGGAATATCTAACTTTATTTTTCAAAGAACCATTATTGTTGTTTTGAAAAAAAATACAAATTTATCTTATATTTTTGTCATTCTTGATATCCATCAAATCCTTGCAGATTAATTGCTGCCCACACCTTTGGTAACATGTAAGAACCCTTCACAAGCTCTAACTGCTGAACATAAAGAACCTGATTTTTATTCGCAGAATGCTGATATAAACTAATATGCTCAAACAATGGATGCAAATGCGCTTTCAAACCCTCAAACCATTGGTCTCGACCCTCATGAATTCTATTCGATTGTTTTCTTGCCAAATTGCAGCTTCTTGGGATCTGCGCCAATTTGCCAGCAGGCTGCAAATTCTCTTTATGGCTGCAACTTAGAATGATGATCAATCGCTGCAACTTATTCTTCCTTATTCTGCAATGTTAATTCTGTCTTCTTTCTCTCTGACTGCTGAAAAACCAATACTGTTGAAGCACAAACAAAGTCTCTGAATGAAACTCTCTGATATTCCAAATTCACTGGATATTTCACTAGCTCAAATGGAGACACACAGAAGAATTACGTTCTCCAATGGCAGAAGCTGGAAACCCTTCTCAGAGCTCAAGACAATTCAATGATCAATAACAATAACAATGGTTGCCTCCTCTTTTTTCCAATGCAAGCGTAAATAAGCTCCAAAACCCTAAATCGCAATTCCATCCTAAAGCTGCGATTTCTTTTCTTAAATTCATTGGAAAAATAATCATTAATTAAATATAATGATTTAGACTTAGGAAACTCCCTTTAATATTTCACCCCCGATTAATAAATTCATTTGGCCCCATTCGATGAGAAATTAACCCTTCACTTAAGTGATTTAATATAAAGTTATTTTAAAACTTTAATATTAGATCATTAATCATTAATTAATGCTGGATCCACTGAAAATGCAATAACTCACTCAAAATTGAGAATCTGGCCATGCCGTCTGAAGCAGGAGTCGGAGTAACTATTTCCCATGCGACCAAAATAATCTTGCTAAAAATAGAAACTGCTAAAAATAGCAAACTCAACAAAAAATGAAGTTTAAATCATCTCTCTAACCCAAATCAAAGGCACTGAACTCTGCAGACGTCGAATCACCAGACAACCAAACTCTCATGTGCTCAAGTTGACCCCCTATCCATCTCTATTAGCCTACGAGGGTCCAATGATAGGCTAACCAATAGCTAGAATGATGTCTCTAGCTAGAAGGGGACATCACATAACATTTCTATAGTGGTTTTGCATTACAGAAACATGATTCCCACAAGCCCAAGGCAACAGTCAAATGAAATAACATGGATTGATTTATAATTTATTCAACTCTAGTAAAAAGCGGTATCTTCTACGCATCAATAGGATTAACTAATGCCCAGACAAAAGAGACAACACAAAAGGTTTATCTACCCTGACATGACAAATTGAAGGAATAACCTAATTAATTAATGCGAGGCTTCAGTTGGCCATGGCTTGCCCTTGAACAAAATTGAAGGGCTAACACAATCAACCATTAAATTAACTAAAACCCAAATACGGTATTGCAGATTTGTTTTGCATTTTGCATTGTGTGTGGGAGAGAGAACACAGTTGATCGCATCTTCTGGGAATTTTCAACAGCTAGAAGGTTTGGGGGTTACAAGTATACGAAGTTCAATTTATGTTTCACTGCCCCTCTCTTGGAAGGGAACTCTTTAGGAAATCTCAGATAGCCAGGGACAGTTGCAAGAGTTTTGTATGCAGCAAGCAGAAATTGTGACTTTCTAGACAAAATTAGAATGGTTTTTGAAGGCTATGAAGCCTTTGTCCACGATGGACAGGCCCAGATGGTTTCTTTCCTGTCTATTTATGAAGTGTTTTTCCTCATAATTCAAGTATTTATAATATACAATCCACTTTTCAAAGAATAATGTGAAACTAAATATTTTCCAATTGCATTCAAATCTTAGTTAAGTTTTAATCCTCAAGCCTCATCAATTTAACTATGAAAATCTGACCACAACGTATAATAATGAATCATGATCAAGGTGCCAACCATTGCCAGGGCGTGCTGAAGGCCCATGACTGCAGCCAGGAGGAGCGGTATCTTCTCATCCTTGCCATAGAAAGGAGGCAAATCTCTCTTCCCACCGCACGCAATTCTGGGAGTACACAGAAATCCCCAATTGTAATTACCAATAACTTCAATACGCCTCTGCTCAGAACCCTGCTGCTCTTCTTCTCTTCGGTTAGATATTTCTTCATTGCTGTTGGACTCCATCAGTGCAGCTCACTGTACTACTCACAAATGTGAATTGAAATGGGTATTTGAAACTGCACAAGAAAATAACATACAACAGCTAAAATACAAGAAACGGCCCCAAACTAGCTGATATTTGTCTACCAGCTGGTTTCTGGGCACTTACGTGCAATGTATTTGCACAATGTTCACATTGTCTTCTATGAGGAAAGTCTAAGTCGTTTAGTTTATTCTACTTTGGTGGATATTAAAAATCTTCCATTTTATTCTATAAATAATGGTTTCTCGCATATACGGATCCAATCTCCCATGTTCAAGGAAGCGCATTGGTCTCAAACAACTTTTCTTACGGCTTTCTGACCGTATATTAAAATCCGTCACTTCATTCAAAGGAATTGACCTGAATGTAACCTCAGCGACAGATTCATGACGTTCATTCTTAACTAATAGTCAGACTCTGACCTTTGATTGAATAAAAAAATGGGGTCCGGCACATGAGGAATCCTAAACTTCTGTAATGCTTTGTGGAGCCAATAAAAAAAAGGCTCTCCGATTGGTGAATATATCAGAAATTCTGATGGATCAGCTATTCATGTCACCCACAACGACGGCATGAAATGTCCCGCAAGCAAGTCGACAAATCTCTTAAGCTCATCATATTCCGCACTAGGAAAGGATTTGTTTGATTCATAGCCGCATTAGGAAGTGGACAAATCTCTAGGCTAATCATATGTCGCATTTGGGAAGGTTTTATTTGGTTTTGACCTGCAACATGGATCAATTATTTATTCTCACGGAGGGTGGTCTATTAATATTTAAAAATATATATTATATATTGAATCAAAGCATGGTGTATTGAATAAGAACTGTCATTAGGTATTTGAAAGAAAAAATTATCTATTCATGAGTACAAAGTTATTAGAGGACTGGAATAAATATCCATGTCAAAATCAAAGTTACTAAAAAGCTTAAATAGACATTCATATTATATATATATTGAACAATCTTATTTGAATAAATATATTGAATTCTTTGAAGTCGTGAAGTTGATCTAAGACCTTCATATTCTTCTTGCATGACATTTTAGTTGCAAAAATTAAAAAAATATAAGATTATTTAAGGATTGTCATTCAATTAGTTAATATTTTTATTATAAGATTGATTGAGGGTTTTAATTTAGTTAGTTAAGTATATGATTGGTGAGGGTGGCTTTATGTTTCTTTAATATGTCATTCACTAAGATTCAAATCTCTTAAAGTGCAATATTTCTAAGATTCAAAAGTTGATTTTATTATATGTATTTTTAATGTCTTTTTAAAATATAAGATTAATTAAAAGTTGTCATTCAATTAATTAAGTATACAATTAGTGTGTAACAACCCACCAGGGAACCTAGAAGGACAAAGCTTCTAACCACTAAAGTTGCAAGTAATTTTTTTTAAAAACAACCAACATGAAAATACTTTACAATGATTACCTAATTCACGAACATGAATATCATTTCTCTTAACCACATAAAGTATCATTTAATATCTAACTCAACCTGTGTCCTCCATAGGCTCCCTAACGTATTTATACTTAACAACATGAATCAATCCATTAGTGATATATAACTAAACTGCATTATTCTAGATTCATTTTAGTGCACCAAGTAAATATTCCTATCTTAACCATAAGATACTCATTCAATACATCTAATTGATAAATTAAGCTTACTATTGTACATACAAAAGTAGTGCACTTCTATGAATCCTTACATGCAAGAAAACTCAAGAATGAGCCCTCACAAATCGATCCATAGCTCTCTATGCATAGAGTTGCAAGATTTGTAAAATTGCTCTTAGCTAGAGCTATAAACTCATGACCTTGCCAATAAACCATACAACGAGAGATTCACAATGAAAACAAGGGCAAGAATGCCAATATCCTCAAAAATCAAAAATGTATACAATGCAATGCAAAGCTAAATGATGATGCAAGCTAAACTAGGAAAAAGAAAGTACAATGCAACTAATCTATGAAAGGAAAGAACAAGTGTTACCAAGCCTTCCTATTTAGACTATGTGAGATTATTCTATTGCATAGAAGGAAACTAAGCTATGAAATGAAGCTATGGATGCTATGACAATGCAACTATGAAAACAAATATGAAAACTACAATGAAATGCAATAACAAGTCTTCAAAGCTTGGATGTAGAATGTCTTCAAAAAG
>MU223383.1:669715-699932 GCA_018584345.1 Thuja plicata | reverse complement strand
CATTGAGATTAAGAGGCAAAAGTCTTAATCAAGGGTGGAGAAAAATGGAAGCTTGATCCTTGTGCACAAATATCCTCTAATAGGAAAATAGGAGTTGACTTTTGTGTCCCACATAAGACAAAAAGTACTTTTTTTCCTTTTTATAAAATAAGAATAATGCTTTATTTGTGCAACATAGGATAAGAAGAAAAGTGGGGATTTTTTATTTAAATAAAAGAGGAGGAAATTCCTTTTAATTATATAAAGGCTTAGGATAAAGTGATTTTATTATTTAATTAAAAGAGATTTTTAATTAATTAAAAGAGAGCATGTTCTCTTAATTAAATAATATTTTTATTTTTATTTTTTCTCTTTTAAATTAAATAAGGCTCAAACCTTAGAAAATATTGAATTGATTATGATTTGATCAAGAAAATTGATATAATTGATATTGTTGATATTTGAAAATATTGATTCAAGGATTTGATAAATTGAGAAATGGGGCCCAAAGTCTAGGCGACCATTTTAGGGTGCATACAACTATCAAACCACATGACTTTCAAATAAAGAAAAAGAAGCTCAAATTTGCCTTCTCTTTTATACCATAAACCATAGTCCTCGGTATTATTTAGATCTATTAGAATTCTTTTTACAACGGTCATGTGTGATTGCTTAGGATTATCAAAGAATCTTGCAACTATTCCAACTACATGTGCTATATCTGGTCTAGTATGTACAACATACATGAGTTTGTCAATCATTGATCTATATAAGGTCTGATTTACCTCGTTTGACTTGTCTTCTTTTGTCAACTTGCATTTGGTTGCCATAGGCGTTCCAACTGGTTTGGAGTCTTCCATCTTGAATATCTTGAGAACTTACTTGATGTATTTGGATTGAGTGATGTATATGCATGCATCCTATTGAAGAATATGTAGACCAAGAAAGAATTTGATCTCCCCAGATATTGACATCTCAAACTCTTTTCTCATTTCATTAGCAAATGATTTACATAACATATCATTACCCCCAAATATGATATCATCAACAAATATTTTAGCAATCAGAATATTATCATCAGTATCTTCTTTTAAATACAGATTACTATTTTCACTTGTTCTTACAAACCCAATACTTATGAGATAGGAGTGAAGTCTTTCATACCAGGCTCTCGGTGCTTGTTTCAATCCATACAAGGCTTTGTGTAGTCTATAAACCATATTTCTCTTGTTAGGATCAACAAACCCTTCTGGATGTTCAATGTATACCTCTTCCTCTAGTATTCCATTTAAAAATGCAGATTTGACATCCATTTGGTATACCTTGAATCTTTTGAATGTAGCATAAGCAAGTAAAATTCTTACTCTTTCTAGTCTAGAAACGGGTGCAAAGGTTTCTCCATAGTCAATACCTTCTTCTTGTGCATACCCCTTGCATACTAATATTGCTTTGTTCCTTGTGACTTCTCCATTCTCATTCAACTTGTTTTTGAATATCCATTTGGTACCAATGACATTCTTGTCATCTAGTCTAGGTACTAGAATGTCCATGTATTGTTGTTCTCATTCTGCTCTATCTCTTCATTCATAGCACTAACCTTTTCTTCATTTTCAAGTGCAGTATTAACAGATTTAGGCTCAAAATCACAAATTAAACATCTAGTGTTCAGTGACTTACTTTTTGTTCTCATTCCAGTCTTCTTGTCTCCTTTTATCTGGTTCTGTGGATGGTTACTTTTGAAATACTTGAAAAGTACTAGTTCAACTCTTTGTTCATCATTTTGACCTTCATTTTGGTCTCCATCGCTCGGTACATCATTTTGAGCAATTTCCTGATTTTCAGTGTTTGCATCCTAATGCTCGGGTGCAATGTTTTGTCGCTCAGGAGTGATACACTGTTGCTCTTGCAGAGTGTCAGGTTATTCATTATAAACAAACATGTTGTAGTCTTTTGGTTCTTTTTTGCTTTCCTCATCATTTTTCTCAGTAAATTCACCTATTCTAACATTTGCACTTTCAATTATTTTGTTAGAAGATTTCTTAAGACATTTATAAGCCTTGCTTTTGGTAGAATACCCTAAAAATATTCCTTCTTCACCTTTAGAGTCAAGCTTTCCATCTCTATCATCTTTCAAAATATAGCATTGACTTCCAAAAACTCTGAAGTAACTTACATTGGGTGTGTATCCATGCCATAGCTCATAAGGTGTATTTTTGGTGTCTTTCTTGAATTAAACTATGTTCAATGTGTAGACAACAGTACTGAAAGCTTACCTCCAGAATGTTTGAGTTATGCCTTTTTCTATCATCAATGTTCTAGAACAATCAACAATGGATCTATTCCTTCTTTTAGCAATCCCATTTTGTTGTGGTGTTCTTGGTGCAGAAACTTGTCTTTTAATTCCATGCTCATTATAAAAGTTAGTGAATTCATCAGAAATAAATTTTCCTCCTCTATCTAATCTTAAGAATTTTAGTTCCTTACCACTTTTTTTTTCTACAATAGCTTTATACCATTTAAACATCTTGAATGCTTCTGATTTCTCTTTTAAGAACATAAAAGTCATCATTATATAGTAATGATCTAAAAATAGAATGAAGTATCTATCTCCATAGGAGCTCTTTATTCTCATAGGTCCACATTGGTCAGTATGGACTAATTCTAGAATAGCAGTAGATGTGTAGGTTTTGCTCTTGAAACTAGACTTTTTCATTTTACCTTTTTGACAA
Source organism: Thuja plicata (assembly GCA_018584345.1). NCBI lineage: Eukaryota > Viridiplantae > Streptophyta > Pinopsida > Cupressales > Cupressaceae > Thuja > Thuja plicata. The sequence goes on along the minus strand of MU223383.1, from coordinate 697,224 downwards.
TTCTTACACATGATATTGTCGGGCTTTGACATGCTCGGTAAGCCTTTTACTTTCCTTTTATTTCTTATCCTAATGATGTTGTCAAAATTCACATGACATAACCTTTTATGTCACAACCATATGTCTTCGTTTCTAGCCATTAAACAAGTAGTGTTAATATCATCAAGATAGAATAGGTTACCTTTTGTCTGTTCACCAGTTCTAATCAACCTTTCTGATTCATTAAAGATCTTTGCCTTTTTTTTCTCAAATGCAACTCGGTGTCATGTGTTATTCTATTGTGAAACACTCAACAAATTATAGTCAAGTCCTTTCACCAAATATGCATTTTCAAATATGATTAGATTATTCAACATTATGGTTCCTTTACCTTCAACTGGACAAGGTGAGTCATTACCCATTCCTACTGATCCACCATTATAATACTCAAAAGTTTCAAAATTTTCCTTATCTCCAGTCATGTGGTGAGTACAACCACTTTCAATAATCCAGACATCATTCTTACTAACCTTAGATATGAGTGCAGTTTCAATATACCTTTCCTCTTTGTCTGAATTATCCTTCATAGAAACAAATACCATCTCAATATCTTCATCAGATTCGTTGTTAGTATCTCCAGCTTTGTTCTCAGCTAGGTAACAAGATTTCTTCCCTTTGTCCTTGTAGTTTAGGGTATCTCTTCTGTCAGATTTTCGGTTGCTTCGATAATCTCTGTTATCACCTCTATCAAACTTATTTTCATATGATCTGTCGTTACTTCTATCATGTTTTCTTTTGTTAGGACATCTAGCAGCAAAGTGTCCAATCTCTTTACAATTAAAGCATACCAATGGTAATTTACCTTTGTATCTACATTTTCCTCTCTATAATCTTCTAGCCATTAGTGTTTCAATCTCATCAAGTTCTTGATCATCACTATCATTTCTCATAGTGTGTTTATGACTTGATTTACTTATTTTCAAAGAATATTTGAATGCAAACTCAATAGATGGCAAGACATTGTTGTCAAAATTATTCATCTCAAATGAAATAAGTCTACCAACCAAACTATCTAGAGTGACATTATTATTCTCTACTGCTCTCATTTCTTGTATAGAAGATACTCTAGTAGCATAAATAGGGAGTAAGGTTCTTAGGATTTTACTTACCACTGTTTCTTTTTCAAGTACATCTCCAACTCCTCAGATAGCATTGACTACCTCTTTGATTCTACAACTGTATTGAGTTATTTTTTCACCTTCTTTCATTCTTAGGTCATCAAACTTACCTCTTAGGCTTTTTGCCTTAGCTCTTAGTACATTCGCATCTCCTCCATATACTAGCTTCAATTTGTCCCACATTTTCTTAGAAGTGGTGCATGTTTTGACATCTTCAAATTCAGCATCGGAGAGTTAGGAGCAAGTTCTATCATCATATAATTGTTCTCATGCTTTTCTCTCAATTGATCAAGTGTGTGAGGTCCAGTAGGAAACACATATTCAGTATCCAAGTATTGAGTAACATCATTTCCAATACCTAATAGGTGGAGTCTTATCATGCTTTGCCATGATGGAAATTTGTCCTTTTTCAACTTAGGCACATCCTGTTTTCTCATCTTGTGATCTTTTTCTTTGAGTTGTTAAACTCCCTTTCTAAGCACACAAGCTCTGATACCAATTGTTAGAATAACTGAGAGGGGGGGGTGAATCAATGGCCTCAAAAATTAATCCAATATCAACCCAAAACTTTATACCACATATATAAACATCTAGTTATCTTCAGCCCTACAAGATCTATGCCTATAAATAATATTATTAAATAACTAATGCTCGGAGTTCACTGTTAATCCTTTTTCTTAAGCTTTATCGAATAACAATCTATCCTTTACCAAAATACAGTAAATGTCTTAGTGTTTACCGATCAATCTTGTTTTAGTAATATGTAAAGCAAAACATCAAAGCAATGACTCATATACACATTTGACACGTGGATTTTTAACATGGAAACCCTGTCAAGGGAAAAACCACTTGGGATCGGTAACCAAAAATTTTCACTCTTCTAAAGTGAGCTCGGTGAAGACCCAACCCTGTTAAAGGTTACAAACACACTGTTAAGTGTGACCTTGTTAAAGGATTTAAATATAATAGTTTGTCACTTGATATCTAGAATTTCACTATGCTATCTTCATGAGAAACTTTTTGATACTTCTTGGGATGTATCTCAATATATAAATGATAGTTAAATCTGACTTTGTTAAGAGATTTTCTAAATCAATGGTTAAACTAAAATAGTATATGATTTGTTCATATATACAACTTAAACTTGTAAGTGTTCAAATCTATTGTAAGCTCATAATACCTTTCTGATCAATGTTTCTTTTCTGTTCCTTTTCTTCACTTCTTTCTACTCAGTGATGATGTTGCTTCTTTGTTTCTCGGTGTACACAAAAATCTTTAGCTCTGTTCTTCATCTTGTTTGATCAGGTCTATATGAGGACTTCTTTCTTCATCAGAATTCTCTTCAGCATCCTCTATTATTCTCCTCCCCTAATTCATAATGAATTAGCTTGTCTCTTTTATAGACATGATTTCATCATTTCTAAGTCCTTGTCTTTCTTGTTCTTGACATAATTTGCAAATCTCGTCATTCTTGCTTTAAAGTATACTTTAGTTTTATCCCATAGATTTCTCCTTGATAATTGGAATAAAACAACTTTAAGTCTTCTAGCTTATCTCTAGCTTTTAACTAGTCGATGAAAATAATGTAATCAATCAGTTAACTCCATATTTATCTCCTACTAGCAACGTCTTTTGTCATTTCTGAACTTCAGTTCTCGTCAGTGTTTAACTCCTTGTTTTCTCAGTCTTGACTTCAGTTATCCTCGAGCATCTCTGTCAGTCAAGTTTGTCTGTCCGTCGAGCAACACTGTGACTTTTAGTTCTACTCGGGTTACAAGTTGGTTCTGTTTGGTAATGCTTTCTTAGGTATCACTGTGACTTTTCTCTCAGGGTTGTCTATCCGTCGATGTGCATTGTCCATCGGTGTTTGTTGTCACTTGGTACATACTAAACTTTTATGCATTACTGATAACATAACATTTATGTCTTTGGTTCTTTGAATTCTTTGACAATATGTATATGACCAGTCAAATTATATCAAGCTGACATCAATGACAATACAATACATTAACTGATTTAATGTCTTGCATTAACTTTCTACAGCTTGGTGATTATCAACTTAACATCTTCAAACATTCAATTAGTTATAGTTCATCAAAGAGGTCCACTCCCCCATGCTAGGAGATAGAAATCAAGGTCCATATAAGAGGTATCAACTAGGATATTTCTAAGTTGGTAATAACCTTTCCCCAAAATCACAACACAAAAGGATTAATAATAAGGCAAATAGGACCAAACGAGACATGATCATAAATCTACCAAGATCTCTAAACTAGGTTCCCTACCCATAAATACACATTATGAAGGCATAAGGAAACCACGTTACAATATGATGGAAATCATAACAATGCCACAACATCAATTGATTGAGTTTAGATAACCAACAATTGTCCCTAATCCTCTGGACAACCCTAAACCCTAATCTGACACTAAGATTAATCTAAAATGCACCATACGTGATAAAAATCATAGTCAAAAAAATAATAATCCAATTGAGTCAAAAACATGATCCTATGAGCCTCTGATAACCATATAACCCCTAAAACTTGGTAATCTATTAAACTAATTATTTTAAACAAGGATTAAATGCACATAATAGTCATCAAAGATAAGTCACCCATATCTTCTACAACACACATAATCAATCCAATCATTTCAGTTAAGATTTAGATAACATAATTCTAGACTCTCAATCCAATTTTTATAAAGATCCAATGGTAGGAAAGAAAGTTATGATTTTTGTTCTAAAACAAAAAACCCTAGTTAGGGTTCAGACCTCCCTTCACTAAAATGCATGTAACTTACACAAAACATAATAAAATACTCCAAACCAATGGAAGATGGAATTTACGATAGAGGAAAATTTGTGATATCAAATTTAGGTTTTTAAATGATCATACCATCCTGTACCATATGAATACATTTGACAGAAAAATTGGAACAAAGAATGGACAGGTATAGTCTGACAAAATGTCTATAATAGGAAATTAATTTGACCCTAAAAAGGAAATGAAGAGATACCCATTTGAGATCTCCAAATTTCCCTTCCATAAAATCAATCAATAAAAAACCTAGACTCAATTTAGATTATTTAAATAATAGATCTCCAAAAATGGGCTGCTAAAAACCCTAGGAAAACACGTGGCAATTTTCACAAAAATGATCTCAAAACTTTTAAATTACTATAGAAATAGAAATTAAAAATATAATACATCATTAAAATATATAAATAGATCCATATTTTATCAGATACATCAAGCAACAAAGTAATTCAATCCATACCTCAGGTCCTATAAAGGTTCAACCGAAGGAGGAAGGAGACAAAATAGGAAGACAAATCAAAACTTGAGACGCATCCTTCAAACCATCTCCACTTTCATAAATATCCATGGAAAGTACAACCAATATTTCCTCAAGGTTTCAGCCAATCTCCCCCTCAAAATCAAAAGAGAATCCATATAAATAGATTTCTCAAAGGTAAACAACCCCCAACTAACTCTTAACTAAAGGGCATAATTAAATAACTCAATATAATTATAAGCTCACAACTATATACAACTTATAATTAATACTTTATAATAATTAATATACATATTTATTATTATCATATATAGAATAGAATATATAAGTAATATATAACCTATCCATATTATTAACAATTTGTAATTAAGAATATTAAACCTCAGCTAAATAATTAATAATACTATACTTTATTTTAATCCCAAACTATACACCATAAACAATATCTAGAATCATGCAAATATAATCACATAAACTTATATATTTACATATATGTGTGCACCCATATATATACACATATATTTATATAGATGTATGTCAAATACCAAACACTAAAATCTATGTGACTATGAAGTAATAGCTCACAACATTAATATTATTATGTATTTATACTTACTATACGATATAAAACTCAGATAGAATAAAATCACATGCCTCAAAATAAATATAACCATCCAAAGAGGCCATAACACCCAACTATTAAACACATAGATAAAACCACAAGGTCAAACAAGCCAAGTTAAGCCAAACTCCTGACCAAGCATGAAACCCTTAAACACAACATCGCAAATATCAACTAAGAATCATCACAAGAACATCAACATAATACCAAAAAATTAGATAGGGAAAATGACTTAGCAAAAATCACAAGAATGCCCAACCCTAGAAAGGTAGACCTCTAAAATAGGAAACCTATGGCCATAAGGGAAGTCATTTGTAATAACCTTAATACTATCTCTGCAACAAGAACTATCAAGGATTTGAGGGCCTACTCAGACCTATGAAGCTGGGTGGATTTGATGCCTAGTACCTGCAAGCCTACATCACAGAGAAACTATACATATGCATATACATATATAAGGAAGGCAATGTAGACAGATGACTGGGATCAAGACATCATGTGGACCTCACTAGGTGAGTAACTACGACTTCATCTCTATTCATGAAATCACATCATAAATACACACACATAACATCAAGTATATAAATCATGAATCACTTATAAACAAGGTTTAAATCATAATCCATTAGGGTTAGTCACATAACCAAATCAAATTTCCAAAGAGATGATCATATCATGAGTACATAAGTATGATATAACAATAATCATGAACAAATATGTCTAACCATACATAATCATCACATACGAGGACATAATCATTAGGAAGACTTGGAAATCATAATCATTGATACAAAGAATCAATTGTATATAAATTACATATGTTTTTCAGGTATCCATTCTAACACATAAGATCCTATAATATCATCATCATCAAATGGTGGACACATAGCAAAGGGATAAATGCATTGATAAGTACATCATTGTCAAACTAGATTAGAATATAATGAGTTAAACAAGAATCTCAAACAGATACATGTTAACAAAAGAAGCACTAAGATACCTTCAACATTACCAATGACACATAGGGTTAGAGGGGTATTACATAGTGAGTGCGATAGTTGTTGCTTCACTATGTCATTTAGTAAGATTCAAATATCTCAAAAGTGCGATAAATAAGACAAATCCAAGATTCATTTTTATTTAATTTTCAAGCTTAAAAATACAATCTTGAAAATTGTAGGGTGCTAAAAAATTATTTTGGTTGAAGGAAAAAAAACAATCTTAGAAAATATTTTTTCAATTATTCATTTGAAGAGTTCCATAAAGAGACTTAAATATCCTATTGTTTCTTTATATAGGATGTCATACATATATTTGAGACTATCTATCATGCACTCTAAATTCCTTTGAATTAATATATGCCTTATGTTACCCTTCCTTAATGGTTTGGTATGTGTTTATGTCATTCTTACACTTCTTATTTTTATCTTCATACTTGATATTTATCATTTATCTACTATTATCTTACATGATTCATGTGTTCTTTAGTTAGTTCGTCATCTTTTTATTACCTCATATAGGTTTCACTAAATAACACAATTGAATAGGGCTCTTGTTTATTTTATGCACATTATTGTTTTCCACAAACTTAGACACACTTAAGGTTTAGAGCACATGTTTTTATCTCAGATGAAACTTGGTTATCCATGGAGGGGGAAATACCAAAATTATGGTTTGACTAAGGTAAGACTCTAAATTTCCACAATATTTTTTCCTCCTTTTGTGCTTATGTAAGTTCAGAACCAAAATTTTACAATAGTTTAGAGGTACATAGACTAAGTCTACAAAGATAGAGATTGACACAACAAATTATGGAGAAAATACCTTAACAGGGGCACCCACTTGCCCTAGTCTTGCACATTTGGACTAGAATGTAGAGGAAAATAAGATATGATTCTATTGATACTAGATTTGAGTAGTTTTAAACAGTCAAACACCCTCAGGACTAGGGTACCCTACACCAGTGTTTAGGAGTTCTAGGCTTTGATTTTTGTCATAATTGCGCCCATGTACCTCTATTCCATTTCCATAACTCTAAGTGGTTTTCTATGCTCCTATAAAATTTTTTTAGTATTTTATGTTATCATTTATGCATGTTTTTAGACTTAATTATATCATATCTAAAGTACTTAACACATCTTCAATGCAATGAAGGAATAGAAACTTGGTTGCTTGACTCTCTTCGATTAAAGTTAGTCAAGCATAACACCTTTGATCCATTTGTATTCCAATGTTTTATAAAAGAGAGGTCAATTTTGGTTAAATTACTATCTAGATTTGTCCATCTTTTCCATATCAAACATTTTGGTGAGCCTAACGTCTTTTATATGCCTTTTGATTCTAAAAAGTATAAAAGGTTTACCTACATTATTTATGTCTTTTATATTGTTTAACTAAATTGATTAAGTGATTTGAATGCTTTATTGTTTCATTAGATTAAATTATTTAAAGGCATTGGATAATTGTTTTCTTAGATTAGAAAACTAAAACTTTACAAACATCATTGACTCATAAATGGGGAAGTAAGATTATACAACCATGTTAGATCTCTTCTTATAGGATATATGTGCATTTGATGAGCCAATTCTAGGATTGATGATTTTGATAACTTATATGAATCTCGTGATGACTTCATCTCCATTGAATCTTCCTCTACGTATCTTAAACCATCACTTTGTCTAAGATTTATTAACATAATACATGTTATTGATTATAAGATGAAGCCCAAAAATTGAGTAATGTTGCTCCTTTTTCTTGATGTTCCTTAACGTCAAAACATGCTATAGTTGTTGTTATAGGTGTTAAGATCCAACTATACCTCCACATTATTGATTAAACATTGTAATACAAATCACTCAAAATAATAGGCTAAAAAAAGAAGGATCACAACAACCTCATTATATTACATTTGTTCACACTTATAACATGACAAATAGTAAGAAACATAATCCTATACCATTTTTTTTAATTCCCTTGTTGCTTCTCAATCTATGTTTTCTCCTACACCTCATCATACTCAAGAATTTGGATAGAATTATAATCTTATTGATTATCATCATGATACTCAAGCTAAGATGTGATGACCTCATGGAAAGACCTATTGTCAATTAGTGCCAAAACACTTAGACATCACAGAGTTGACCGAGCCAGCAGTGCAACCTGAGAAGTTACTATGTAACCCAAGCAGTGGCAGTATTGACCAAGCAGATAGTGGTAATCAGTATTACCTGAGTGAACAGAGTATCCTGAGTACATACAGTATCCCAAGTGACAAAGTATAGTATGTTTCCCGAGTGATAGCATAATGTTAGAGTGCCAATGTATTGCTAGAATGGATTACTGGACCCGAGTGATAGTTTTGGGCCGACTTAGCTTATATTGTTAAATGTTTATTTATCTTATGGAAGCCAACTTACAGTTGCATTTGGTTTGGATAAGGTATAAATATAAAGTATTTTGTTTATCCAAAAAGTGAGTAAGTGTAAGAATAGATGTGTAAGGGCATGTATGGGAATATGAAGAAGCATTTTGTTTAAGAGGCAATGACAGTATAAGGAACAATAGAGACTAATCCATCATACACATGTGATTAGTTTATATCATTGGATCTTATTGAGAAAATTAGAGTTGCATTAAAGATCATCTACTTGTTCATCCTAATAGGTGCATCAGCAAAATCCTCTAACAAGGTGGACCTAATAGTCCTTTATAAATCTCCTAACAGAGTTGCATTACTTGATTGTATTGTATCAAATCCTTTATCAAGGTGAACCTAATAGTCCTTATTGCTCTTAACAGGGCAGACCATCAGAAGTGGTCAATTGTAAGCTTTAACAAGATAAATTTATACAGCAGTAATAAATCTTGTGGGTACCATCCCCACCCCATTTTTACTTTCTATTTGGAAGGTTTCTGGGTAACCATATATTGTGCCAACTATTGTGGATGTTTTATTTCTTTTCATTTCATGCATGCAATTAGATTAGATAATCTAATATTGGATTAAAAGGATTAAGTTTTATTGGTTCCTAATTCACCCCCCCCCCCTCTCAGTCACATTGACTCAACATATTTCCAACAATTGGTATCAGAGCTTAAGGTTCTCTTTACAAAATTTTAATAGCTTGAGAAAAGATAAGAGGGAATGTAAATATACAGTCTAGAGAAAGCCATTGAAAATGAAAAGATAGATCTACAAGTGGCCATGGATCAAATCAAGAAACTCAAGGAGCAGCTCTCTCTTTCCCTGAAAAGAAGAAAAGATTTAGCAGTATAGATGAATGACAAAAGTTACATAGAAGAAAGAATTGATGACTTATGCAAAGAAAGAAGTTCAGAAGAAGAAGATGCAGCAATTGAAGACCTACTTGCAAAGAATCTCAATTTACATAAAGAAGTCAGAAAATTGAAACGAGGGCAAGAAATTCATTCATTCAAAATATGTGAAGTCATAGAACAAAAGATTCAAGCAGAAAATGATAGAGAAATGGCACAAGAAGATAAAATATTGTTGAGTACAAGATTAGAAGAAAAAGAAAAATAATTCCATCATTTTTCACTCCAATAAGCAGATATGATAAATCAACTCAATAATGTAAATCAAGAAGTTATCAATCTAAGAATAGAAAATGAAAGATTGCTGAATGATCTCAATACTGAAAAAATAGACCAATGAGAGTATGATGAATTCACAAGGAACCATGGATCAGTTGAAAGAGAAAACTCAACTCAGATATCATGGACAAACTGGATTAGGTTATACAGAACAAGGTGAATCCTCACAACAAGGAACTCAAAAGAATAGCAGACCTACTTGTAATCATTGTGGCAAGTTAGGACACACAACAAACAAGTGTTGGACCAATGGAAAATGAAATTTTAATGGTAAATGCTATAGATGCAACAAGCATGGACATAGGGTAGGTGAATGCATTGAGAAACCTAAGTTTGAAGGAAAATGTTTCAATTGTAACAAACAAGGTCACAAATCCTCTGAGTGCAGAACTAAGAAATGGAACCCTACTCAACAACTAGCTAAAGCAATTTTTGGTTGGGATTACAACACATGGAGCAAATGTTGTCATTGTGGTGAATATGGGCATATTGGTGCAAATTGTGTAAAGACTCACCTCAGAAAAAGGAATCCTACTAAGAGATGTTATGTATGTAAACAACTCGGTCATCTAAGCAAGAATTACATGAACAGAGAGAAAGTGGATACTAGTTTTGAGAAAGGCAAAGAAAAAAATTTTGAAATCAAAACTCAGATGAATCAATAGTGGGTAAGGAAATCTCCCGAAAGTTCAGATCAAAATAATGAAGGATCGAATGGCACCCAAAGCAGTGAATTGGGTGGATCTACCATCTCTGAATAAACATGCAAGGAGACTACTGGAACTGTGCATACAAGACATCCTACATTAGTTCCAGACATGCTAGCAAGTCCAAATTAGCATATTGATGCACTAGGACATATTATAGTTTTAACCGAGTCAAGATCTCAGTAACACCCGAGTTGCACAGGCTTAACCAAGTTAAGTTGGGTTGTATGGTTTTTGAGGATATTGAAGTTAGTATTCGCTGAGCTTCATTCTGAGCTATGCCACTTACCATGTACGGAGTGTTTAATGAAAACTCAACGGTAAAATCTCTTTAAAAAGATGAATTGTAAGTGTTATTATTTACAAAGCTTTTATTTTGCAGAGTGATACAGTGCCTTAAGTGATTGAGAGTGAATTTGTATTTGAAATTTATAAGTTTTGAAGTGTTATCGAACCTCTGAGAACAATGGCATCTACATCTAGTAGCAAGGTTAAGAAAGGATCTAAGATGTTGGTTAGGAATGCAATCTATGATCCTCCTAAGTTTAAGCTTCATCCAACGGTTGCAAAAGAGATGGACCCGATGGGAGCTCATTCCCTAATTCCTCCAAGGGTATTATTGATTAATGACATCTGAGCCTTCTATCATTGCACAATTCAACAACTTGGAACATTGGAAATGAAGAGTGCTTATGATAAACTCTGTGATGTCGAAAGTCTGTAACTAGAGCATAAACATTTGGAAGTCAAGGTTTGACTCACATCATGCATCTAGGTTAAGTGGATTAGGTTCATTCTGAGCCGTGTTCAGGACATGCAGCTATGGCTGGAGCAGCATGTGAAGATCATAAAGACAATTATACAATGTGTCACTGGGTATCCTATGTTGGACAAGTCCAGAGCTACCAAAACCCTACCTCAGGATGCCCTAGCTGAGAAGGCTCTTGTCGAGTGGGATAGAAGAGGCATGAGACTTAATGGAGTAACTAAAATGGAATTGAATTTTGGGATTCATGTTATTGCTCACAAAATCTACATCTCTAGCTGACCTAACAGTGTACCATGTGAGACCATGGACTTGGTGTACAAGGTGGTCAAGAATGACCTCTCATTTGACCTTGTCGAGTTGCAGCTCATCCAATTGAGCAAGAACATGGAGAGCATCTGGGCATCCAAGACAAATCCATGTAAGTTTGGTTCACCTCTGGTGTGCATATTATTTTACATTTAGAAGTCTTTCCCTTCCAAAGGCACAGTTGTTTGGAAGAAGGATAGACCAATTATATATCAAATAAATGACTTTATAGCTGAGTTAGGAGACAATTTTGAGAGCATCATGGATGCATATTTCTAAGGAATTCAGAAAAAAGATGCAGAATAGGTATAGAATTCCTAAACAATTGGTTGAATATCATAAGGATGATGTTTCTTTCCTAATTATTTGTGATAAAGTATATATTCAGGCAGTCAGACCTACGGTAGCATGGGTGAAACCTCTTGCATATGAGGTTAACATAGATGAGACCAAGAACATAATTGAAGCTCTTGTGAATGAGCCTATTGACCCCAAATCACCTTACTTTGGTACATATGAAGAAGCCAAAAGAAGAATTTCAATAGAGACTGAGATTCCTAAAATTCTGAAAAGAGGAAAGAAAAGGATGGAATAGTTTAGAAAGAAGTATGGAAAGACTTCTCCTTCTATCTCATTAATCCAAGGAGATGAAATCAAGAGAGAAGATGATATATCTGAAAAGGAAGAGGAAGAGGTGGAAGTAGAGCCTCCTAAGAAAATAAAGAGGCTAATTCTCAAGAAAACACCTAAGGCCTCTACCCCTGTCCTCGCAACCAGCAAACCAAGAAGATCAAGGAGGAAACTCATATTACCTAAGGAAGATGAAGAAGAGGAATTCACATTCAAGAATCCCCCACCTACCTAAGAGAAGGTAGCGGTATGAGTTCTTTGAAATATCTCAATTATGCTTCCAGAACAAAGGATTAACAAAAGCAAATTGATGAAGCAATTGTGGAGAAGATGACTAGATGGAAGTATGATCCATCTGAGCTGAAGAGTCATATTTCTGAAGACCTATTCAAGGCAATATCTATCCCCTGGAGCAATTTTGTTTGAACAAAAAAAGACATCAAAGAACAGACATTGAGGCAAATCATGCCTACCATGACAAACAAAGAGGTGAAAGAGGAAATGACCAGGTATGAAAGAAATCACACTCCAAGGTTCAAGACCTTTCAAGTATTGAATAAGAAGATAGAGGATGTGGTATAGGCAGCTACAATAATATGGAAGAAAGTCTTATAAATCAAAGAAGAAGACAAGACTGAAGTACCGAGCACAGAACACGAGGAGAAGACTAATGATGCAGAATTACTTGAGGTGGAATCCATTGAAGCATCCAATGTAGAGAAGATATCAGTAGAGGTAATGACATCTCTACCACAATCACTAGTTCATGTCATCCTATCTCTAAGAAAAGACAAGTCTACTGAATCAACATCAGGACCAGTAGGAACCAAGCACCAGGCTCCACCTACTACAGGGCCAAGTCTGACCAAGTCACAGAAGGTAACTATGGACAATCCTTCTGTAAGCACAAATGCTACATTTGATTTAGACCCTGCAGTTGGTGCAAAAAATGTCAATGATCTATTTCAACTGAATACTAAGGATAAAATATAGGAAGGAAAGGAAGTAGATGATAGTGGAAAAGGTAAGGAAATTGTTCCCTCACCCAATCCTAAGGACAGTGGAAAAGGAAAGGAAACAATCACTGATGATATAGATCTTGAGAAAGACATTATGATTCCAAATTGGGATATATCCAATCTATCAGTAGAGAAAATGGACACACTAGGGTAGCTATGGAAGAAAAGAGCCACACAATAGAAGCTCCGAGCAGAAAAGAAGAGGAACAAAGTGCTGGAAGACATTTAAGGTATATTCCTAGATGCACTAGAAGTAGAAGTAAATGAGAGTGATTCAATTATGGACCAACTTGTAGACATACTTCACAAGTTTAATAAAGATTTAAATGGTCAAGAAAAATTATGGCAGAAGAAAGAAAGAAAGTTTGAGAAAAACGTCCTAGAGAATGTTGCAAGCAAGATTGCAATTGACCAAGTCAAGCTAAATTATTTCATTAGCTCTCTAGAGACTACAGTAAATAATGTTTCTTCATTATTTATAAAGCTCAGTGATACTTCAAATCTCACAATGGAAATCAAGACAAAGATGACAAAGGTTGATACATATCTGAAGGAAAGTGCAAATCAATTGGCACTTAACCCGAGTTCAAGCTCAACAAACTTTGTGAAAATTAAGTATCTAACAGACATACAGGCTGAATTACTAAGGGAAGAAGAAAGGAAAAAAGAATCTCTCATAGCTATGCAGAGCCAACTCCTTCCACACATGGATTTAATAAAGAAGCATATAGCTCATGCTAAGACTCTCATTCATGACAACAATTTTCAGTTGCAGAAACTATGATGGAGCTATCAACAGAATTATAGATAGAGTCACACATTCTGAAAGTGTTGCGGGATAATTGGGACAATACTTTGTCTTAGATTTTAAATGGACATAGTGATTTCCTATCCTATTTTGGTATTACCATATAGATATATTTTGGAATTTGTGCCAAAAACAAGGGGGAAATAGGATATAGGAAAGATGTATATAGGAAATAAATGTACAGAAGAGAAGTAGAGAAGTGAGATATGTGTGTGTGTGTGTGTGTGTGTGTGTGTGTGTGTGTGTGTGTGTGTTTGTTACAAAAATCATTCTGAAAAATAAATAAAAAAGAAAGTCAGTTGTAACCTAGTCACAGAGATAGTGTCAAAACCCGAGCATATGGTAAGGGGGACTTTTGACTCTGAGCATATTTTGAATGTGATGTGTGTTTTTGGTCACTGATGCCAAAGGGGGAGATTGATGATATTATGGCAAGACATATTGTCAATTAGTGCCAAAACACTTAGTCATCATAGTGTTGACCGAGCCAGCAATGCAACCTGAGCAGTTACTACGTAACCCGAGAAGTGGCAGTGTTGACTGAGCAGATAGTAGTAATCAGTATTACCCAAGTGAATAGAGTATCTTGAGTACATAGAGCAGCCCGAGTGACAGAGTATAGTATGTTTCCTAAGTGATAGCATAATGTTTGAGTGCCAGTGTATTTCCAGAATGGATTACTGGACCCGAGTGACAGTTTTGGGTCGACTTAGCTTATATTGTTAAATGTTTATTTATGTTATTGAAGCCGACTTACAGTTGTATTTGGTTTGGATAAGGTATAAATATAAAGTAATTTGTTTATCCAAAAAGTGAGTAAGTGTAAGAATAGATGTGTAAGAGCATGTATGTCAATGTGAAGAAGCAGTTTGTTTAAGAGGCTACAACAGTATACGGAACAACAGAGACTCATCCATCACAGGCAGGTGATTTGTTTATATCATTGGATCTTATTCAACAAATCAGAGTTGCATTAAATATCATCTACTGGTTCATCCTAATAGGCGCATCAACAAAATCCTCTAAAAAGGTGGACCTAAAAGTCGTTTATAAATCTCCTAACAGAGTTGCATTACTTGATTGTATTGTATCAAATCCTTTAACAAAGTGGACCTAACAGTCCTTATTGCTCCTAATAGGGCAGGCCATCAGAAGTGGTCAATTGTAAGCTTTAACAAGCTAAATTTATATTTCAGTAATAAATCTTGTGGGTACCATCCCCACGCCAGTTTTACTTTCTATTTGGAAGGTTTTTGGGTAACTAGATATTGTGTCAACTATTGTGGATGTTTTATTGCGTTTCATTTCATGCATGCAATCAGATTAGATAATCTAATATTAGATTAAAAGAATTAAGTTTTATTGGTTCCTGATCCACCCCCCCNGATCCCCCCCCCCCCCCCCCTCTCACTCACATTGACTCAACATATTTCCAAAAAGATATACCTTTAGGAATTGATTTAAACTTCACCTACATACCACAAGATGTTGCAAGATGAAATGAAAAATGTAGTGGCTCCACCTTATGTGAAAGCAAATAATATTGTATCATTGTTAGAGTGTATGTGTGCAAAAAAGTTTGATATTGTGTTTTCACAATATTATTTACCACTTGGAAGTCCAAAATAAATATGATCTCTTCATAGTTATTGTGCTCATTAGTAAGGCATACCTTAATTGATAATGTCTCAAGTCTTCATCTTTGTAGCATAAACATATTGCATCAAATCAATGTGGATACCTCCCTTATTTAACCCAATTCTCTCTCTATTTATAGCTTTGATAATGTTCATAAAAATCATTAGGTGCAATCACATTACCCATTATGGTAGGTGTCATGACTCTACCCATGCCTATCCATGTTATTATCAATACTCTTACATAAAATGTTATTCTTGGTCGATCATGGATTCATGTTGTGCAAGTGTCCTATATTCTCTTCATAGAACAATACAATTAATTTATAATAAGAAAATGTACACATTGGAAATTGATAAGAATTACAATGTTGTTTACAAATTAAAGTAGGATCCAAATCTCCTTTAAATTCTACAATTATTTTTTCAACCAAAGTTGATACACCATCTCTTATTGATCACAATATTTTACCTAATGAGGTACTCTTAGAGGATGATTGGAGGTTACTAGACTTTACACCTTCCTATGTATATTCTCATAAATTGTAACCCTTTAAATTTTACACTCCATTTTGGGCTCTTTCTTTAGTGTTCCCTCTCATCTCCCGCTTTAAGCTTATTTCTAACCTTGTCACTACCAAATTCTTGTCATACACTCATGAGGTAGCCAAATTATATGTCCCACAACCTTCTACTTTGAAAATATCCTTATACATTCATTTTATAGATGGACTAGGGTGCCTAACACCATAGTCCTAATGAGCTAGAGCACCTAGCACTGTAGTCCCTCCAAGAAGAGCCCAAAATCAAATGTGTATGAGTGTCAGTTGCCACCATTTTCTATCCAATCTTGATATTTTGAAATGATGATTGGAAGTTTTCCTAAAATAGGAATTACCTTATGAACTCTATGATAGGAAAGGTCATTTTCTTCACAACTTACATCATTTTTTATCAATTTATCAAATTGGGCATATCCTAAGGCGTTCCACGTTAAGGATTAGTACTAGTTTGGGGTTTTGCACTGAAGAATACTAACTAGTTTGTAAATCATGATCCACCAGGAGCTCTCTCTCTCTCTCTCTCTCTCTCTCTACTCAAAAAAACTCAAAGGCTTCTTGTACTTCTAACTCGACTTGAAATTGAATGGACCTTCCTCCTAAAGGATCTATTGATTCAGAAACATCAAGTTGTAGAACATATTGAACATAACAACTGAGACTTCCTATGGAATTATAACTTGAAATTGAAAAAACTAAGCATTAATCATAAATGAACTACTCAAATTTGAGAAATCAAATTACTTTAATTGCAAATAATTCAAACTATTCTAGAATTACTAAAAATGAATCTAGTTACACTCGTAAGAAATCATAAAACTATTTATTGCATCCTAATCCTAAATTCAACATTCTATTCACTAAAATTTTGTTCAACATTGTTACAACCAATATTCCTCCTCATTATACTCTATTGAATCTGAATGATTAAAAACATAGAAATAAATTCAATGAAATTCAATGAGCTAATAGATAAGAGATTGCATCATCATGAATTGAAATTGGCCCCCGCGAGGACTTAAAATGTGGTTTTTTCTTATGAAGTGAAAATGAAATCACTCATATTAATTGAATAATGACTAACTCCTATTCTGACTATCTACTAAGATATAAATACACATCTAATTATTTGAATTTAAATCTAGATTGTTTCTAACTAACCAGGTAATGTCTACAAGGGTTCAAACATAACTGAAGGTTTTGTTGAACAGTAGGACAATTATCCAAAATTGGACTTTGGGAGCCCAACATGTGTCAACAAGTGTTTGACAAAAATATTCTTCACAATCATTAGAACTCCAAAGAGCTCCAATTATATATCTAATCTGCATAATCAACTCTTCAACTAAGATTCAAATATTAGAATAGAGCCCCATTAATACAACAAAGAACAAACTTCATTAATGCAAAAATGGTTCAAATTAGAAAACAATACTATCATGTACCCTTTCTAGAGTGGACATCAGAGACGGAGGAGTTGGCCTATCATTGGAGTCTCGTAGGCTAGCGAAGATGGATAGGGACTCATTCAGTGCATACAATGACCGGATTTTGGATTTACAAACAGTTTGGAGCAATTCCTATATTTTAGGGGACATCCCTACTTTTTATAGGATGTGGCAGTTTCTAGATGTGAGGTCCCGCTGGACCATTCCATGGTTTCAGTTTCAGGATGGCAGGGTGTGTTCCCTAGTTTCTAGGAGCATCCCTAGATTTTAGGGATGGGACTACCAGTTGACCCATCTCGTTCAACATCAGTCACAGACAAGTGACATGGTGGTAAATATAGTGTTGCAATGCAGTTCCTTGATTTTAGGAGGCAGTTCCTACTTTTTAGGAGGGGAATTCCTACTTTTTAGGAGGTGGTGTCAGCTTCCAAATTTGAGGTTCTATAAGGTCATCCCTTGGTTTCAGTTTTAGAAGATTTGGGTGTGTTTCCTATTTTTTAGGAGCATCCCTAGATTTTAGGGATGAGACTGCCAATTATCCCAGGTTGACCGACATCGGTCACATGTAGGTGACATATTCAGTCTCAGGATTTTGGGATGTTTCGGGTGTTCTATGGCTATTTGGGATATATTTTAATATTTTCCTAAGTTAGTGTTTTAATAATTTAAAATAAAGTTATTTATATAGCTAATTGGAGTAATAAGGGGGTTTTTGGCTTCATCTGGTCAGGCAGGCCTATGTGTTATATCTCATTGGAAAGGTCTTGAATTAATATAACTTATTTTCATCATCCAGAGACCTTCTGGCACATCGAGTTATGTTATTTGAGGAAAGAGGTGTTTTTCCTATACATAAAAGCTTTTTAATTAAAAGATGCCATTTTATAATAAAGGGAAAAGCATATTTTCCTTTTAGGGTTCGATTGGCTTTGAGAGGGAGATAAAAGGAGATGTTGGCTCATTCTTTCATTATCTTTTTACATCTTCATTCTTGGAATTTGAAAATTTGCTTTGAGGAGTGATTTTGGAGACTTGGGACGCAAACCCCAAAGTCTGGCTATTGGGACGCAAACCCCAATAGATGGTTTTAGTAGCGTTTTACAATATTTTTTTCAGAGTTGATAGAGAGTGTTAAGTTTCAACATTGGAGTGTTGTTGCAGTGTACATCGGGGTTCTTATTTGGCACGTGGGGTCTTCAGGCTGCCTTGGCATGACTACAGCAGCTGTACGGCTGCCTTTCAGCTATCACTTGAGCTACTAGTTGGCTTATGATAGCCATCTCTGACCTTGATGCATGGCTAGTTCATTCTTGCAGCTGGCATCTCCATTTATTATTTGTAAACACCCTGGCGAGCATAGTGGATGCATATCTTGCCTGGTACGATTTGTAGCTATTCTGTTGGTTGGATATTATATCATTGCATACTATTTTCAGCCTCCTTATTTGCTTTTGTTATTATTTACTATTTTACATATATCTATAAAATACAAACACAAAAGAAACAATCCTTCTACAACTTCTATCTAATTCTCTAAGACCACAAAATAAGTACAGGAAAATCTATTATTTTAATTAAAATTTACACAAGTTCAGCAAAAGGATCCTCTTGGGATCTTTCAGTGGTATCAAATTTTGCATCTTGCCAGCCTGTAGGGTTTGAGGGAATTGGTCTTGTTAGATCTCAGGAAAGATTATGATAATTTATATCAGTGATTGGGTTATTACCAGATAGTGGAATAAGTGACTTCTATGCATCCAGGTAGAGCTGATATACACAGATATTAAAGGCACAGGAAAGCTTAAAAAAATAAATAAATAAATTGAGTGAGTAATCAACACTCTATTGAAATTGAATGGATAGGTACATGGGAACTTATAGCAGTAGACAAGTGAAACTGTATAGCAGTAGACAGAAGAAACCATTAGATAGTTTATCTAAATTTTAAAGGCAAACTGATGTGTTGGTTAAACAGTTGGATCGTAGTTGGGATATTCAGAACATGCTTAGTGAAAAGTTGTCAGATCCAGCTATCATTCTTATGGTGGCTAGATACATGATTTCACTCTTGGACAGATCTTCTCACGGGACACATGATACAAGAAAGGTTGAAATGGTGAGGCAGGTCAGGAGAGACTTGCCAGATGATTTCACAACTACATGTGAGCCCAACACATCAGTTCTAGAGATCAGTGCTCCTCCAATTGAGTTACCCCACATGTTTATTGTAGGGTCATTACCTATCTCAGTGGATGAGCACATGACAGTTACACATGCCAACAATTGCATGGAGACTCAGCACTCAGTTGATGATTCGGTGGTACAACAGAAGTTGACACCTGTAGTTGATTTATGTAGCACACTAGATTGTATTATAAAGAAAGACAGTGACTTATGTTTAGATTGCCATGATGATAGTTCTATGCTTGAGGTTGAGGGGGTTGTTTTCCATGGGAGTGTTGTAGTGTTGGAGGATATAACGGTGGACTCTGGATCACCAGAGGAGGAGGATACCACATTTGAGGATTGCCTTGAGGTGTTGGAATCAGATAGTATAGATTTGGATAGCGGCAATCCTGAGATTGGGTTAGTGCAGGAGATGTCAGTATTCTCTTGTGTTGAGGATTTGAGCATAGAGTCTGCATGTGATAATACCAATGTTGAGTTTGAGACAGTAGATACGGACTCATGCCAGCATGAATCAGATTCATTTGTTAGTAGGGAGTCAGATGAGGTTCAGTCTGGGTCACCTGAGGAGGTAGAGCCTTTGCTAGCATCTTGGTTTGCTTCAGATACTTCCTATGTGACTCCTAAGGATGACTCCACTAGTAGTGAGCCATGTCAGTATTATACCTTGGGAGAGGACTCTGAGTTGTTGGTGAGTGCAGATGGGTCCCAGGATTTGGATGGTTTAGTAGTTACAAAGGATAGGGTAGCTGAGTGTGTTGAGGAGGCAGATTCTATAGCAGCTTCCTCGGGTACAAAGGAGTTTGACGGAGACGTATCAGATGCTAGTACTCCATTTGAGGATGTGAGTTCAGTTGTTAGTTCACAGAGCTCAATTGGTAGCACACTGGGGAATAGTGTTTCTAATAGGAGTATGTTGGGTACCACTTCTATTCACAGTGTGGACAGTGTGCCAGGGGTGATGCATAGGAGGCCTATTATTCAAAGTCATCATCTGTCAAGTCAGTTGAGAGTCAGTGAGCATGATATTGTTACTGCATTCAAGCATTTTACTACTGCTCGACAGCTGTTGGTTGTTCATGGATGGGGTGCTCCTATGGAGGATGAGCATGGTAGTTTTTACTTGTCTCTGACAGAGAGTCATGCCTTATGAGAGGCTGTCAGAATTTTGAGATAGGATTATTTTTGGTTGGTAGCCGACCGAGATCACCTAGTGAGTGGGGAAGAACAGCATATGAGGCACTCTTGGATAGAGAAGATGAGGTGAGTGAGCTTACTCAAGAGCTCATAATGACTTCTAAGGTTTTAGAGAGCACTCATTTGACTCTACAAGAGTCACAAGTTTATTTAGTAGAGGTGACTGTGGAATTGGAACAACTTCAGTCTACACCAGCACTAGATCCAGTGCAGTTACATATTGTGGTGTCTGGTGATTTGATGATGTCCACAGTTGGGGTTGTTGGATGTGATGGAGTTGGGGATACATCCACCCTTGATTCTATTGTTGGAGGTATAGGTTCACTTCCATCAGATACTTATGCAGTTGAGTTAGGCACTGCAGTAGAGGTTTGCGGTGTGCTTGACTTTGGGGTGGATATTCCAGTTGGAATGGATACTCCAATTAGCAGCATTGCATCAGATGATACAGTACAGGACATTGTGGGTAGTGTAGTGGACCCATCAATGTTCAATGTTTCTATTCATGACACTACTCCTTTGATTGCTTAGAAGGGAAACATGGTATCACCTGAGTTGGTTGTTAGTGATTGCATAGCTGGTGATGATAGGCAGTTGGCTATGTCACAGTTACATGATGACCAATTATGGGTCTGAGGAGAGAAAATGGATGCTACCACCTATAAATTATACTGCACAGTGTCATTCTTGGATCACCTTCTTGAGAGTTTAGAATTTCGAGAGAGATCTTACCGAGCTTCTAAGGGTTTTCTCATACAGGGTACTGGTATGATTTAGTGTTTGGTGAGAGAGATTATAGGTACCTTGACTACGATGCTCCCTCATGGAGATTTCAAGGTTGGGTTTGCTGAGACGGTCACCCAGGATCATGTCCAACCAGTTGTGCAGAGTTTGAGATTGGAGCCATCTTTCAGTTCGTGACTAGTGGATGATGAGCCTCTGACAGAGATCGGAGCAGTTTATGGTTGTTACACAGTGAGGAGTGCTCATTATTTTTCCTTTGAACCACATGTTGATGAGTTGATGGCACATAGACGTGGGTTGGCTCCTAGTCCTTATCATCCATTATGGGATGGGTTCTCACCATTAGCAGTTGATGGGAGTTTTGGCTGCAAGTCAATAGTAGGTGACTTGCAGAGTTATGGTGACTCCAAAGATTATATAGTGTGTGGATATCTGAGTCTTGGTACAACTTGGTTTAGGGGTATTCATCACTGTTGTGCAAATGGTCTACACACTCAGTACAGGTCAGTTGGGTGTGCATGGGGATTTTAGGGTGTATGTGATCTGAGTCACCCTTACATCTTGGTTTTTGATGGTTCTGAGATCTATTTCTCTTGGGGTCAGTGCAGAAATAGATTCAGTACTAAAGTGTGGGTGAGTGATTGTTATGGATTTTTTTTCAAAGTCATCCTATTTTTTTTTCGGGGGATGCTACAGGATCCTGCACTTTGCATGAGGGGCATGGCTTATAGTTTTTCATGGGATCTAGGTTGAATGTGATGTTTCTTGTTTTGGTGATTGCTTGAGGACAAACAATCTCTGGGAAGGGATGATTGTCATGTCCCCTTTCTAGAGTGGACATTAGAGACAGAGGAGTTGGCCTATCATTGGAGTCTTGTAGGATAGCGGAGATGGATATGGACTCATTTAGTGCATACAGTGACCAGATTTTGGCTTTACAAGTAGTTTGGAGCCAGTTTGGAGTAGTTCCTAGATTTTAGGGGATATCCCTACTTTTTAGGAGGATGTGGCAGTTTCCAGATGTGAGGTCCCACTGGACCATTCCATGGTTTCATTTTTAGGATGACAGGGTGTGTTCCCTAGTTTCTAGGAGCATCCCTAGATTTTAGGGATGGGACTGCCAATTGACCCATCTCATTCGGCATCAGTCACATACAGGTGACATGGTGGTAAATATAGTATTGCAGTGTAGTTCCTTGATTTTAGGAGGCAGTTCCTACTTTTTAGGAGGGGAATTCCTACTTTTTAGGTGGTGGTGTCAGCTTCCAAATTTGAGGTTCTATAAGGTCATCCCTTGGTTTTAGTTTCAGGAGATTTGGGTGTGTTTCCTAGTTTCTAGGAGCATCCCTAGATTTTAGGGATGAGACTGACAGTTATCCCAGGTTGACCAACATCAGTCATAGGCATGTGACATATTCAATCTCAGGATTTTGGGATGTTTCAGGTGTTCTATGGCTATTTGGGATATATTTTAATATTATCTTAAGTTAGCATTTTAATAATTTAAAATAAAGCTATTTATACAGCTAATTGGAGTAATAAGGGGGTTTTTGGCTTCATCTGGTTAGGCAGGCCTATGTGTTATAGCTTGTTGGAAAGGTCTTGAATTAATATAACTTATTTTCATAATTTGGAGACCTTATGGAACATCAAGTTATGTTATTTGAGGAAAGGGGTGTTTTTCCTATACATAAAAGCTTTTTAATTAAAAGATGCCATTTTATAATAAAGGGAAAAGCATATTTTCCCTTTAGGGTATTTTCCATAGATTTAATTCAAAATTTCATCCATTCATTATGGTATTTCAACTTTAATCATAAGTTTGTAATTAACCCAACATATCATCAAAATAAAATACATACAACTATATAGACAATCACCATGTTAATTAATTACAAAAATATAATAATATTTTATAGTTTAAACTATGCATCATAAGGGTATTATTTTGATCTCACCATTCTCCCCTTCTTGTTCTCAACCATGGCCTCATGGTTGGTTTGGTATGTTTTTGTTGATGGCTTCAATCTATATCACTAAGTCAAATAGTTGGAATTGGTATTCTTGTTACAATCTAAATGGTTTATATCGTTCTAACTCTACCAACTTGTCTCTCCATATTTTAAGTAGATCTCCAGTAAATTGAGAAGGTGCATCCAGCCTTGGTGCTAGCATGATAATCAGTGGGTGTGTAAAATTCATCCCAATCTAGGCTCTCTATTGTTCCTCAATGATCAAGATAATGTGTCATGCCTGAGTTATTCTCCATGCAATGTTAGTTGGATACATTGACGCTCTTCTTATCAAAGGGAATAGGATAGAATTGAACCTCTCCCAACTAGTCATAAGTGGCCTATATGGAAGTGATTCTTGAACATCTATGAAAGCTCTAATTGTTTCCTTCAAGTTTCTCTCATAGACAACCACAATATTTTCTAACTGAACCACTGACTTTTAACTACCCCTAAAGATATGAGCTTTAGGCAACTCATCCCTGATTGGTAAACCTAGCCTTCTTCCTGCCTCTCTATATCTATCCCTCTTTCGTTCCCACTCAACTTTATTTTGCAGTAAAGACAAAAATTATCTTTTCTAGATTTCTCCTACATACAAATTCAAGAATGGCTCAATATGGTGTCCAAGAAAGATTACATGTGAGTAAAACTCACACATTTTATTTTGCACACTTGGGACACTTCTTATATATTTAGTCATGAAGTCATGATCATCTTTGTAATCTATTTTTCTCTTCAACACCAATTGGTTAATGTTCCACAACATATTTTGTTCTCTCAAAAGTAGAGTATACAACCTATCTATTTTCCACATGGAAATGGGCATGAATGTAATTTCACCAAAGTTTCCACCCTATGATTAGCTTCTTCTAACTCCCCCCTTAGTTTTTTGAATTCTTGTTGCAATTCCTTATTTTTCTCTTTGTATTGTATTGCTACAAGAGAAATGTACCTGGGAGGTGTATTAGAGGTGGATACTTCATTATTATCTTGGTACCTTAGTTGTTCTTCCTTGTTTCTCAATTCCATTTTTATCATTTAATTTTTTTTTCATACTCTGATTTTTGAGAAGATGACTGTTTAAGTGATTCTTCTATTTTAGCCAATTGTTCCCTTACTTGTTTCAATTTCTCTGTGTATTGTTCTACTATTGTCTCAACACCATGAATAATATTCTCTAATTCTTCCTCTCTTTTCCTAATTTTTGCATCATATTCCCTCACTCTTCTAATTTATTCCTATAATTTTGCTTCTCTTCTAGACCTTTCTAAACTTTCCCTAAGTTATCTTTCCTCCTCTTTCCTTAGCCTCTTTTCCATTTTATTAGGTGTCTCTTCATCCTCCTCAATAGGCACATTTCCTTCCCTTCTCACAAATCTTTCTGATGGTTCTTTGTTATGAGGACTAGGATGAGGTGGTGTGTAATGTGAAAGGCTAGGTTGTGAAGTAGAAACAAAGGTCGCTGCCTCAAATTCTTCAGGGGCTTCTTCATTCTCTTCTAAACTATTCTCAAAGATGTAAATAACATGAGTTTCATTTTGAGGGTTTTTACTCTTTTCTATTTCCTTATAATTTTCATCTACTTCCATAGGTTTTTCATTCTTCCATTGCTCTATTTGATTTTCTTCAATTTGAGCTCCTTATTTTTCAGTGACACAAGGAGAAAATTCTTCATTGTTGGGACTCTTATGCCAAGTTTCTTGTCGATTCTCAACTATGATAGTTCTATCTTAGAATTTGGAGCTCCATTATTTGTTTGTGGTTTGGAAGTAAGGTTTGGATTGGGCTCTTGAGCATCGAGAGGTTCCTTTGTGGCCAATTTAGGCGAATGTGGTGATATGCACAAATCATTTTCTAATTGCACATGAGAATTAAAAGTTTCTGCCATTTGTTTTTCTTTCCTAGCCTTGATCCTTCTAGTAGACCTCTTTCCCATAGGATGATTGGTTTCACCTATCTCAAACCAAGGCTTTTCATGTGTGGGGGTTTGTTTTGATTTCAACCCTGTTTTTATGCTCACCCATAAGAAACTTGAGCCAACCTTCCTTCATGGGATTCTTCCTCATAAAATGATGCTTTATAATCAAATGAATTAAATAGTTCTACTGAATTTCACTTTGTCTCTCCTTCACTCTATTAATCATTGAAACAAGATGGGAAAATAAGAATGTGAATAAATTTATTCTTACCTCCAGTCTTTGTTGCCCATATCTAATATGTGTCAACATTCTCATACAAAGCCCCATGACCATTCCATACTGGTCTTCACAAGTAAATAATTTTATCATCCACATAACCAAAGTACTCCATGGATCATCTAAGTGTAGCTCTGTTAATCCTTTGGTATTCCCCTTATGTCTTTGAAGCTGTAGTTTCTTTTTATCATTTGGGTGGTGAAAAGAAGCTAATCACACCTTCCAATTTCATCTTCCCTTTTTCCAATGGATCTCCTTCAACAAAAATACCAAAGAACTCACTTATAACCTGAGGACTTGTTTCTATGATCTCTCCTCTTACTTCGGTTGTATTTACATTAAACTTTCTAATAAACTCTTCCACCATCTCCTCATTGTAACCTTCATACATCTCAATAAAATTTAACCATCCAACTTCTCTTAGAAACTCTTTAGTTTTAGAATCAAGATTGAATTGTTTAGGCTCATATTTTCTCATTTTCCCCATAATTTATGAATGCTACAACAAATTTTCCAACAATGGAGCAAACTTTTGCAAGAACATAAATTTAAAAAAATGGACAACTTGTTTTTCTCCAGGTAATTCAAACTTAAATGAACATTTGATTTACAAATGTGCAAAATAATAATAAATTTACTACATCCATCACATTCTCTAATTTCCTTACTGCAATATTCAATCTTTTCAAAGACAACTTAACATTAATTACCTTTCTTCCACACAAGTTGATATGACTTATATGTGTACTTTTATACCTATTTGTGGAGTTCGGAGGCACTTCTCCTGCACCATTTCCAAATATAATGATTTATCAATTTGAAAGTACTTGTCAGTAGGATATGGTAGTACTTTCATCACCTTCTCATTAATGCCCAGCAATTATTTGCCTTTTTATGCAACCAACATTCAAATTTTTAACTTTATTCCTCAATCAATTAACAGGTGATGAAATAAATACTTACTATCCACTTATTAATTTACATGTTAAATCAATTAAGAAATATGATTTCAAATTAAAAAAATACAATCAATGTATACCTTTTTAAAATGATCTCACTATGAGATGTCAAACAATCATTTCCTTCCTTTAAAGCATTAATTGCCTCAACCAATCAGGAGCTAACATTAGTTTGCATGGGAAAGAATGCCTTTCAAACTTTTGTGACTTTTCAGGAGAAATGTAGAGCAATCAAGAGATACTCTTCTTAGTATAGGATTTGATAAATACAAATCCACAGTGTAATGTCCCTCTAACCCTGTCAAGTCCTGGTTATGCTCACTAGAAATTAGGAAGAGCTATATGTGAGAATGATCCTTCTTGAGATGGTTGCTTAAACTGAACCTATTACAACTCACCATAACTTCATATTTTAATAGGGGAAATAATAATATTTACATAAATATGTTCCTTTATATCTTCATGTGTGTCAGTGATAGTTTAGGACCTTAATGCTAAAAGGATCACATGATAGACTTATATGCTTATATGTGAGATGCTCATTATTAATGTTTAAAATTATCTTAGGTTAATTAATTATAATTACTTAAAGAGATTAGATGTGTTATGTAATGCCCACCCTAGAATCTTTCTAT
>MU223383.1:651193-666003 GCA_018584345.1 Thuja plicata | reverse complement strand
GGGTAAGAAACATGTATGCTATTAAAATAGTGATGAGATGTGATTTCTTAAATGTATAATTCAATATGAGTAATGTGTGGTTATTCAAACTAGGTTTTAATCTCCATTCTTAACTGGACTTGTACAATGTTATAGATGATAATTTGTGGAAGTTAAACTTATGACAAAATGATTCATTTGATGATTTATGTTGGTTATCAATACATGGATAAGTACTTTGCGCTCTTTCTATTATTATCTTGAAATGAAGATAGTAAGTAAGGACTCTTATTGGAAAAGTTTAATTGAGTTTTGATGGTGCAATTGAGTTGAGCATAGATAATGTTAAGGAGTAAACAAATATGAAAGAATAAATGTGTTTAGTGGATGTGATTAGTAATGTATGCTTGTTTCACTTCTAGGGGTAAATTACGTGTTAGTCGGTAAGGAAAACTAATTCCACTAGCTCATTAATGTAGTTGGTTTTGATGTGAAATGGAATCAATGTAAATTGAAGTTGTAATGGAAATAGAATTTGCTCGATTAAGTAATAAAATGAAATATTTAATAATGGTAATTGAATTCATTAAGGGAACCTTAAGGAATGTTCTTGTATATGGTAATGATGTTATGTTAGAATGTTAGGAAAAAAAATTTGTTAATTGTAATTTTAGGTCATAAACCTGATTCCTTATGGGTTCCTTGGCGGGGACATTACACATAGAACCTGAAGAACACCTGCATGCAAATAACCTGTCACAGGAGAGAAGCAGAAAGGAGAAAAAAGAAGAACTCAGAAATGCTTTAAAATGTGAGAGAAAAATTATCTTCCAAGTATTAAAAAAGAATTACAAGGATCAACCTATAAAGGTGAACAAAACCCTAAAAACTAAAAAATCTAGGTTGCACATTAATAATTAATAAAAGAATTAATTATTAATGCACCTAAGAGAAAGATTAAGCACTAAAGAGTAATAAAATAACTTAACTAATTAAATCAACATGATTTAATTAATAAGAAAACTAATGATTACACTAACACCCCCCTTAAGCTAAGCTCGGGGGGAAAGATAACCTAGCATAGCTATGAAAGCAGGAAATGGGTCCTAGCAATAAGGCTTGATCAGGTACAAAATACATGGAAATCTCTGTAAACCAGAGACAAAGGAGAAAACCCAGTGGGAAAAAACCCTCTCCAAAAAGAGATTAAAAAAATAGAAGAGAAATGGCTCAAGAGACTCTCTCAAAATGATAAGTACAACCAGCCACCCCATGAGAGAGGGATGAGACACCAAAGCCCCCCGAGAAAGATAGAAGCCCTGTGGAAATGATCGAACCAATGGAACTCAAATGTGGAAGAAACAAAGGCACGAAACAACAAGGAAACCCATGAATGAGAGGTGAACCTGGAAGGCCTAACTGATGCTCAAAGGAGAATGCATGAGACTATTGTAGTGGAATCTCCAATGACGGTCAGCCAATAGCTAGGCTAAATATATCATCTGGGAGGAGATCCAAGTCCTTGGATATGCCCTCAACAACTGGAGTAAGTGGCTCGATGCAGGGAGAAACCATAACAGGTACTACTGAAGAAGAATCATGCTGAATAGATGCAAACACAACAGGAGGAGGAGGTGTAGAATCCACAACACTAATCTTAGGAACAACACATAAGTTCAGGTGACCCAAATTCTCCTCAATAGGCACTCATGAAGTAGGAGAGATATTCTCTGACAATAGAGATGGTGGAAAAAAATGAGAGGAGTACAAGTGGGTAGCATGATCAACTATCCCTATGGAAACACTATTTCCTGTCACACTATCTCTGATGTGCACTGAATCTAGAGTGAACTCAACTATCTTCTATGTCCCATTGTGAGTAATCTGATAAATAGAGAAAAGGTTAGAGGACAAGAATAGAACACATAGTACATCATGGAATGTATAATCATCAATGTCAATAGAAACCTTCCCACAGACATTCATAAAAGTGGTATTCCCCATCAGAATGTGTGGGGTAAATGAAGCCTCAAAAGATGAGAATAAACCTCGAGAAGATGCCATATGGTGTGAAGCACCTGAATCTAGTAGCCATCTAGAAGAGGGAGCAATAGAAAATGCACATAATTCATGACCCTCTCCATTTTCTGACCCATCTTCCTGAGAAGATGGTGAAGAAGACCAGTGAGAGGAGGAAGAAGAAATATCAATCTTTCTCTTGTGAAGAAGAGCTATCAAATCAGAAATTTGTTGGGTAAATCCATCTACCTTCTTCTGAAAGCACTAAGAATCATCATGATTGGGCTTATTACAATAAGCACACTTAGGTTTTTCGGTCTTCAATTTCCCCTTATTTGGAGGAGGTGAGCTAGAGGAATGCTGAGAAGGAGATTCCTTCAAAAACTCTGTGGTTGGTGATACCTAAATCTGCTCTGGTTTCTATGAAGATGGATGAGAAACCAAACCATGGCTCATAGAGCGAGAAGTATCATTCAACTATTGAATCTTTGACTGCTCTCGAGTCAACCAATCATAGAAGGCCACAAAGGAAGGCATAATGTGCCAAGGACCCAAAGCATCCATCATGGAATAGAAAGTGGATGAGAAGATCTAGAACTATCCTCGAAGCTTTGAGAGTATCAGGAAGATACACTCATTATCTGATTTGGTCTTCCCACATCCCTGTAAAAGTGAACGGAGAGCATTAAAATTCATCAAGAAGTCCTCAATGGTGGAAAAATTGTCAGGAGACAATGATGTCAATTCTGAATCAAGCTATAGTGCCTAGAACTCATTCATTGTGCCAAATAGATCTGCAAAAT
This sequence comes from Thuja plicata, assembly GCA_018584345.1. Lineage (NCBI taxonomy): Eukaryota > Viridiplantae > Streptophyta > Pinopsida > Cupressales > Cupressaceae > Thuja > Thuja plicata. Next base: position 663,202 of record MU223383.1, on the reverse strand, counting down.
TTCCCCAGATGGCCCATGGAGTGTGCAAATTCTCCAAATGAAACATGAGACTATTAGAGATATTCAGTGCAATTAAGCCCATGGCTTCATCAATCTTGTTCTTGTGTTGAATAATCTCAAATGGACATTGCAAAATGGTTTGGTTCTCATCTAGATAGGACCATAAGCCCCGTGACATGAGCAATTTGGTCATGTGTACTTTTCAGGTATGGTAGTTATACAACGTCAACCGGTTAACGAAAGGGTCTGACATTGAGAAAAAGAAGATAGAAGTAGAAGGGTCTTTGTGAAGTAAATGATAGAAAGGAAAACACACCCCCACAATGAAGTGAACTATCCCCCATACACCAAAAGATAACTTAGAGAGTACAAAAAATAAGAAGAAAACCCGGTGACCTGATGCAGTGAGGAGAGAAACCAAAGATGCTACTTTGGTGCTGAAAAGAAGTAATCAAATGGCCAAATTTGAAACTCAAACCCACATGGTGGTCTCCATCATGGAAAGATCTTTCCAGCAATATCTCATTTTCTAAAAAATGATATTGTATGCTCAAGTTAAGACCAAAAGACTGACAGGAGGTCTGAAAGACCAGCTCACTGGAAAAACACAGTCACTAGAAAAAAATTGACGTTAGAATGACCTTTGCCAGGCACTAAGAATTAATTAATGGTCATCTGAGCATCACTAGCCTATTTCTAATGTTGGTATGATGTCATCACTGAAAAACAAGATCTGGTCGGTGAAAAAAAAAAATTTGCCAGAAAATTTAAAAAAAAATGACTGGAAAGTGCTGACATCACTTGTCATAGAGTGACATCAGCAACTGCACTACTGGTAGGAGGCACTGTTGGGCAAAAAAAATGCAGGGGTGGAGCTTGGGTGGTAGGTGAGCAGTGGCGGCTCCCGGGTGGGCCACCAGTGGAGGTCGGGCGTGGGGTGCGCTATGCCCACACGGTGGTTGCGCGGTGACGGTGCAGCCGCTGCACAGTTTAAACCATTTTTTTAAATTTTTGTATTTTTTTGTATTGTGTGCCTCAAAAAGTGTGTGTGGAGGCAAAAAAAAATTCAGAGGTCACGGAGGCCAAAATCAACAAGCTTTATATGAAAATATAGATTCTCGTGTCTTCTAAGCACGATGGTGAGGTCTATTTGCGCCCAAAATGCACCAAAAAAATCTTCACCTTAAAATTGAAGACAAAGCCCCCAAAAAGCTGATATTTTCTCCTTTGAATCACTGCTTCATAAAACACCAAAACAAGCAGTGGCAGTAAGTATCTGATACCATGTAGGATTTGAGAAATACAAATCCACATAACCCAAAGAATACCTGCATGAAAATAACCTGTCACAGGAGAGAAGCAGTAAGGAGGAAAAAATAGAACTCAAAAATACTCAAAAAATGTGAGAGCAAAATTATCTTCCAAGTATTAAAAAAGAATTACAAGGTTCAACATATAAAGGTGAACAAAACCCTAAAAACTAAAAAAGCTACGTTGCACATTAATAATTAATAAAAGAATTTATTATTAATGCACCTAAGAGAAAGATTAAGCACTAAAGAGTAATAAAATAACTTAACTAATTAAATTAACATTAATTAATTAATAAGCAAACTAATTATTACTCTAACACTTAGAACATGTAGAGATTTATTGCGAACAATCAGGAACGAACATGAGTTAATTGGAGTAAGTTTCCATGGATGATTTTCAACTTACCCTCAGGAATGAATCACCATTTCTAGTTTTCTATCCACCCCTGGGATTGATCACCATTTCTTTTTTTAAACCAGTCCCATTTTTTTTTAGGAAAACAGACCACCATTTATGATTTTAGTCAACTTTCTTTATTTTTTTCTTCTGCATGAACTAAGAAGAAAAATTCATAATAGAAGAAATATCTTCCATAATAAAGTGATCAACTCGAGATTGAAAATTTAAAATAAAATCCTCCCTTGATGTTGGTTTCTGATATAATTTCAACCTATGTCAATTGACCAACACTGTATTTTTCTCTCCATCAATTGGTATTAACATCACAACACCATTATCAAAAACTTGTTGAATTTCATAAGGTCCCAACCATTTGGTATGAAATTTACCTTTAAACTATTAGAACCTTGAATCAAACAATAATTCTCAATCTCCTGGTTGGAATTGTCTATTCCCAATATGTTTTTCATGCCAAGCCTTACTCTACTTTTGAGCATGGGGGTGGGTAGTAAGCATAATGAACTTGTTGGTCATATTGGAAATCTATTGGAGTAGTGTAGCCTTGAGGATAACTAGGAGCATGAGTGTCTTGATATGGTTTACATGAAGGTGCATAGGCAACACTCTCATGGAATGGAGACTGGAATAGAGATTGATAGGAAATGATCTCATCAAAGGAGGATACGTTGAAAGATTCATATAAGCTGGAAAAAGGATGAAATAATTGAAAACCGAAAAACAAACTTGTTTTTTTTAAATACCAGTACCTTGTCTGCTTGAAACCAGTAGACCTTCCAGAGTCACCAGATATGCAAGACAATGACCACTTCTAGGTTTGTATTATGTTATCAGCATATCAGAGATAACACAGCCTTACAAGATGAACTTCTTTTTGTGTCTCACCAGGCATGCCATAACTGTTATACACCAAATTTGCACCCTACTAAAATCTTAAGTCTAATGATCTGGTATAACATGGGAATCACTTCCAGGTTATGGGACCATTGCTAACGGAAGTGAAACCTCTAGATTCTAGGTTGGTTCCTCTTGGATAATCACCTATTTTTTCTTTTTAAACATAAAAAGTAAACTTGAGGGGAAAAGGGATAGAAGGAGAACTGAAAGGCAATAAAGAAAAACTTAACCTACAAGGTGATACACCAAAAGTGACATGAATCATAAAAAAATGAGTAAGAATTAACATGAAATCCTTGAATCATAACAAGCACAACTTCCTGAATAGGCTTGCAAAAAATTGTTTCATAGAGAGGTCTGAGATGAAAAGAGACTATTTAGGAAAAGAAAAGATTTCACATAGAATAGCATATTCAATGGAATAGACACAAAATATGACCTGCAAACAGGCATTCACTCCAACAAATAGGCACATAAATGAGTCAAAAAGACAAGGGATGAACAAAATCCACAAGATCATCTAAATTAATCATCCAAAAACTCCAAGATTTCTCTAATATTAGCCACTATATTATGCTTCAAATAAGAGAAATACAGACAAGAAAATTGAGGGATAGAGAAAATGTCACAAAAATTCTTTGCATAATCTGAATCTCAATGAGAAATTACAAACAGGTGAAAACCTGGGGGCAGACAGAATGCCACATAAAGTCCTGCATAAGCTCAAAAAAAACTAACTACAAAAGCACTAAAAACTACTTATATACAACCTACCCTAGCACACAGGCTCGGGAGTCAATCCATCTGATCATATTAGGGTAGAATTAGGGTTACAATAGATATTTATTAAACAATGCATAAACCCTAAAAAATTCAAGTCTATCCATTAATGCATCGAGGAAATATCTCAGACGATCAAATTAACCTCAAAAATATCTCATATCACCATAAATTTGAGCAGATAAATCAGATCAATCCATCTACCCTCTCTGTCAGTTGAAAACTTTGCCACCGCCATGAAAAACCTGAAGATGATATTTAAATATTTGAATTTAAACATAAAAGGTCACATGTGGCACAAAAAAACTTGATTGGCGACCCAGGTTTAAATCTTTTTTAACTTTAAAATGCATCTGTCAGTGTCTTTTAAGTTACCCGCGAGCATAGGATGAGATCTTCCATGTGGCATGCAGGCGCAATGCCTCAAACATTATACATCTTCATCTTTACCTTCAAGGGATAGCACCCACCATCAGATCTTTGCAAACTTTCTTTACCTTTATCTTACCTTTGGCGGTGACCTCATATCTAATCTGGACATGTGTCAACAACACACATTGCCATAATGGTTAAACAACTTCATCTTTGTCATCAAGGCTTTACGCCTGCCTTCAGATCTTCTCTAAGTTATCGTATCTTTACTGCTTTTAACCTGGGACCCATGAAATCATCAGTGCCATATTTCACCATGACACAATGCCTCAATGGTTAGATCTTGATCACTTTGGCATTAAGGTAATACGCCATCCACACGATCTAAAATGACTTGCTCAAAGATTTCCTTAACCTTATAACCTCAGCCTTAAATTGTCTTTAACCCTGGGTACCTGAAATCCTTTACATCTCTAAGTCACTAGATCAATTCTTTAACTCTGAGTTTATCACGAGATTAAGCGACAGTCATAAGATCAAAATTGCATCAACGGCTTGTGCTAAATATTTGAATGCTTTAGCTTACTTTGACTTTGTCTAGTGATCTAACACCAACCGTAGATCCTTTTCCTGATCAACGGCCCATATTTTATCCTTGCGAGTCCATTTTAACTTTACTTGACATGATCTTAACTCGGGTCTATATGGAGATAAAGAAACTGCCAAGTCGCTGAATGAATTCACTAACCCCAAAGTTAATCATGAGATCTAGCCCCAACTGTAAGATCAAAACAAACTAGACCACATATTAACTTAACCCTATTTTTAACCCACAGGTCCCACCTTATCAGAAAGGGCATGTGATATGCAAGCGCAATGCCTCAATAAATAGATCTCAAGCAACTTTTCATTAAGGTAATACACCCATTGTTGGATTGAATCTGACCAAACTTCCTTTTAACCTCCCACTAATCTCAGCTTGGCCCCACCATAGAAATGTGGCATGATGGCACAATGCCTCGATGATTATCCAGCATGCATCTTTTCTTTAAGGCTTCACACCTACCACTCGATCAAATGTGACTTTCTCGATCCTTAACTGATGTTGCAATGCCTTGATGGAAAAAATCCTTCATCTCTGCCATCAAGCCTTTATGCCCACTGTCAAATCAACTTTAAATTGCTCAAAGATTACTGTTGTCAATCGGGATTGTGCATATAGCTTGATGTAAAACCTAGCTATCCTGTTGACACATGGAAATGTTCTCCTTGATAGGATAGAGAATGAATCTATGGATTCTAGGTCGGTTCCTATTTGATTTGGAAAATCACCTAATACTAATTTTTTTATGGTTTTGGGAAAAGGGAGAAGGATAAATAAGAATGATTAAACTAACTAAGAGGGTAATACACCAAATGGATTCAGGCTTCTTAAATTTTTTCAACTAGCATCCATAGGACATACACTAAAATATTTCTGCAATAATATTCACTATTTAATGCATAGGCTGACTTAAATTCCACTACTAGGGCTTGCACCACTGATAGCAACAAATCCACTAACGAACATGCTAATTCTACAAAAGGTTTGTACTTCATAATTTAGAATAGGAATTAGGTTAATTCACTAATCTACGTTGTAATAACTTTACACTTAAATGCAAAAACTTGAAAGGATTGATAGCAATACTCAGAAAAAAATGTATGAATAATAGGGCAAGTTCTATTATCCTCAAAATCTGTAAAATAGTTACATGAAAGAGTACAAAAATGCCAAGGAATGCATGCATTCACTTGAGCGTAATATGTATCAAATATGAACTTATGGCTGCAAAATACAAGGAAAAGATGTAAAGGAACAATATGCTCTCTAATACCTCTTATTCCCTAAATTTTGAACCCCTACAAATGAATATGAAGCTCAAATATATAGCCCCCTGTATCATTTTCAAATGGAATCACTTCCATGTTAAGAACATTTAGCCCTCCTTAGGGGATTTTTTTTACCACCATCATACTTTCCCCTCATTTATGCATCATCTCCAGCCTCTGTGCCTATTTAGGACCCTGATTGGGTCTCTCCGGGCACCTTCTATCCCACCTGGCACATTTTCCAGGGGTTTTGACCCCTGGGTCAAGGTTGACCTCAACCTTGACCTAGGTCAAGGTCAACCTCAACCTTGACCTAGATCCCCCTTTCAAATCTGGAAACTTGTCAGCTGTTGGAAGTCATCAAAAATTCATTTTTCCCACTTTTGGGTCGGCTATTTTGGGTTTCAAAGAGGCAAATCCTAAATTATATTTAATATAGGTCCTCTTCTAGGGGCATGGGTCTAATTGGAATTTAATTCTCCTATGTCATCCTCTCTAGAAGATTATGCCCTAGTTTCATATAAAAGGAAGCCTTTCTCTCTCATTTTCTCTAAGTCTTCTAAGTACAAAAAAAGGCTCTAACCAAGATTTTGTCAAGAAGAAAAAGGTTCAAGCATCCATTGTTCTACATATTTTCAAGATCTTAAGGTTTTCAAGTATCACTCTCAAGCATTCAAGCTCTCCATTTAAGGTCAAGGATTCAATATTTCAAGCCTTTGAAGGGATTAGGTTCAAACATTCAAGATTCATCATTCAAACCCTAGTTCCAACCATCATGGTGGTGTGATCTTCCTTCAAGATCCTCTGTGCATCCTCAAGAATTATTCATTCTCTTCAAAGCGGATTTCAAGCATACAATCATGGAGGTTTATGGTTTCTATTGAGTCCAAGCTTTCATATTTACATACTTGCTACATTTGAATTACAATTGCATATCTATTAAATATCATAGCTTCATTCTTAGATTCTATACTTTATTGATTTCAAGGTTAATTCCTAAATTGGGGTTTGACTAAGGCAAACCCCTCCCCCAACAAAAAAACCTCTTTTTCTTGTAGGTACAGGTTCAGGACTATGGATTTGAACTCATATATGGATACCCTTTTCAATGAACTATCGGGATTTGTGAACAAATTTTCTGTCGGACCTGTGCAAGTCAGGGTTAAGATTATTGGGTTTGGGGTGACATTTGTGGGTCAAGGTTGACCTTTTTCATAAGCTGATTTCGGATCGGAAAAATATTTCTTGGTTTTGTCCGTCTCTGCGTTTCTATTCTAGATCATACTTTGGATTTTCCAGAAATAGAGTACAGACCTCATAAAACAACATTCTTTTATCTGAAATTCTTTAAGGTTGGTACTTCCTCTCATCCTTTTTCAATTATTTTTATATATCATATCTCCTTAATCATAAAACAAAATTTAAGATCTTCCTTTTCTCATTTCCAAATGGTTGATTCATTTGTGCATTGATCCTTATTTAGGGTTAATCAATTTGGATCTTTCATTTGTGCATTTGGGAATAAAATAAGAACATCTTATCTTCCTTCCCCCTATATTCTTAATCACATTACAATATCACATTCAAAACAACAATTCAATGTAAAGGTTAAGGAAATACAACACACACAAAGAATTATATTTCAAATCAATTTTCTTCCTTTACATTTTGGTGAATCCATGATAGACAACTCTTTCTTGTTGGTGTTAGATGCTTTGCCTCTTACATTAGCTCTTGCATGAATATTAAATTAGTTTTCTTTTATGCTCTTGAATTTTAAAATACAAAAAAAATATATAATCTAAATATTCATAAAAATATAACACTTCTTGCATCGCATTATGAAGATCTTTTGGTGTATGGCTATTTTTATTATTATGCTTCTTTTGTCATCTCTTTATAGTACTTATGATGTCTATGAGAGTATCATCCATTTCATCATGTTTGTTAATCTTCATATTTCACTTGCTTATGCTATTTTGAGATTAACCAATACTAGTCTTCCTACTTTCAAAACTTTCATAAGGATTTATGTAGTGAACTTATTACTCTTTTGGATTATGTGAATAATTGGGTTGATGATACCTCACCTCCTAATCTTCCTAATCCTATCATGCCTAATCTAGCTCCTAATCATCCTAACCCTAATCCTATCAATCCTAATGTAATTCCAAATATTCCTATTTCTATTTCTCCACCTTCAATCCCCAGTTCTTCCCACACTTATGATGGGGCTCAAGCTAGGATCCATGATAATGATGTTCGTGAATTCTTTCATTTACCTTCACCTCCCTATCCAATCCATGATGATGATAAAGGAAAAAATAAGGAAGCCTCATCTAATCCTATCATTCTAGCATACACAACATTTTCTCATGAACACCATAATCAATCTCCTCCTATCAAAGCTTTGCAAGATAGGTACACTAGTGGATATATTATGGTAGATAAACAAGGCTATAAAGGTTTAGGGCTTGGTATCAATGAACAAGGCATTAAAAACCTGATTCATTCATCTCCTAAGCAAGCTATCCATGGTATAGATTTCCCACCTCCTCCAATCAAGGTATTGGATCTTAACCACCGTCCTCCTCTTCATGTTCTTCTTCCAACACCTTCTTTAGATCACCATGATACTCCTCAAGATGTGGCTAAGAAAGTGTATGTCTAGTTAATGAATTCCAAGAAAGAAATCTTCAAACCTATTCTGAGAAATTCTCTCTCTAAATATAAACGTCCTTTTCATTATAGTAATAAATATTTACTTGCTGATTGTGTGAATTTCAAATTATATGTTAGAGAAAGAGCTACTTTGGGAATTATATCTCATTCCCGTACAGTATTACAATTTCTTCATAATTTTGGTATAGGGCATTCCCCTCATTCTTCTACAAGTTAGATTGCATTTCTCCTCTTGTCTATTCATTGGCGGGCAAGAGGTATTTTATTCCAGTCTTCTAGGATCCATTTTTCTCTTAGCATATATCTTGTTTGGAGTGTAATTGGTTATTCTTTCTATATTCTATCCCTATAAATCATTCATGATATCTTTTCTAGGATATTTGTTTTGTAAAGAAATCTCTTTGCTATGAAATCTCTTGATATAATTTGATATATCCCTTGCCTTCACACCTGGGGGCAAGATACTTTCCTTCTTCCTCTATCTAAGGATCTACTTTCCTTAGCTTAGTGGCATTTGTTTATCATATAACATTATTTCCTTATAAAGATGTATGTTTTTTACTATGGATACCCTCTTATATAAGAGGTGAATGTCCTAGGCCATCACCTCTTCTTTATTTTGCAAATTATGTTCTTTATAAACTCTTGCTTTTGCTTTGGGTTAGAGTTTTCAACCTAAGATTCCTCTTCCTCTTGATTACAGGGGGCTTGATGATTGAATCTTTGGTCCCTCTTTTCTTTAGAAGATGACATTTTATCCTAAGCACTCCTCTATGGTGATGGTCTTGTTGATAAGATCTCTTCCTTTTTGAGGATCCTTTTTCCATAAGTGACATATCCATTTCACGATTATCTATGTTCTTGGATGTAAGGGTCAAGACTCTTCGCTAAGAATATGGTATGCACTGTTGTTAAACTAGATATCTCCTTAGCTTGTGAAGTAGGTATCCTCTTTCTCTTCCTTATCCTACCTAGTGGGTAGTCATGATAAGGAGGGGGGCATATATAGGGTCTCCCTTGTACTATAGTTTATATTAATTTATATTTTGTAGCATGCTAAATCCTTGGAAGGTAATGCACATAAGTTGCTAAATCCTAAAGAGACACACATTTTTACTTTTATTTTTGCTAAATCCTCAAAAGGTAACCCACATAAGTTTCTAAATCCTGAAGAGATACACACCCTTTTAAATTTTACAATATGCTAAATCCTCGGAAGGTAACACACATAAGTTGCTAAATCCTGAAGAGATACGCACCCTTTTAAATTTTACAATATGCTAAATCATTGGAAGGTAACGCACATAGGTTTCTAAATCCTAAAAAGACACGCATTTTATATTCATAGTGATACAAGAATGTGGATCTATGGATATTTCAAAAGTCGTCAGAAGATGCATTACGATTACAAGCATAGTTTATGGGTGAACCTGTTGGGCTCTCCCTCCTTGGTGATTCATAGTAAGGTGGGAATCTTACTAGGTGAGGTAATCACTATCTCTTTTCTCTCTTTTTTGCTTTCATGCTAGTAGGATTAGATCATGAAGCTATGTTATCTATAGTGTTGTTCTTGTCTTGCTTATGTAATCATGTATGTTTCCTATGATTAATTACTCTTTACTTCCATATCTTTATGCATGCATTTTGAGTTAGAATCCTTGGTCTAGGGGCTCATTTCCTTGACCTAGTGATGTTCTACCTCATTGCGAGCCACCAGAGTCTTTCTTCTAACTTTACTGCAAGCATGTTCGATTTCCATACTTCCGCTAAAGTGGGGGCTTAATCTATCATCTTAAAATGGAAGCACTTCCATGTTAAGAATGTTTAGCCCTCCTTAGGGGATTTTTTTGAACACCATCATACTGTCTCCTCATGTTTGCATCATCTCCTACCTCTGTGCCTGTTTAGGACCCTTATTGGGCCTCTCCAGGCACCTCCTATCCCGCCTAGCACATTTTCTAGGGGTTTTGACCCCCTGGGTCAAGGTCAACCTCAACCTTGACCTAGGTTAGGGTCAACCTCAACCTTGACCTTGACTTGGGTCCCCCTTTCAAATTTGGAAACTTGTCGGCTGCCAAAGGTCATTAAAAATTCATTTTTCCCGCTTCCGGGTCTGTTGTTTTGGGTTCCAAAGTGGCAAATCCTAAATTATATTTAATATAGGTCCTCTTATACAGGCATGGTTCAAATTGGAATTTAATCCTCCTATTTCATCCTCTCTAGAAGATTGTGCCCTAGTTTCATAGAAAAGGAAGCCTTTCTCTCTCATTTTCACTAAGTCTTCTAAGTATAAAAAAAGGCTCTAACCAAGATTTTGTCAAGAAGAAAAAGGTTCAAGCATCCATTATTATACATGTTTCCAATCTCTCAATGTGTTCAAGTCTTCCTCTCAAGCATTCAAGCTCTCCATTGAAGATCAAGGATTCAAGCTTTCAAGCCTTTGAAGGGATTAGGTTCAAACATTCAAGATTCATCATTCAAACCCTAGATCTAACCATCATTGTGGTGTGATCTTCCTTCAAGATCCTTTGTGCATCCTCAAGAATTATTCATTCTCTTCAAGGTGGATTTCAAGAATACAATCATGGAGTTTTATGGTTTCTATTGAGTCCAAGCTTTCATATTTACATACTTGCTACATTTGAATTGCAATTGCATATCTATTAAGTATCGTAGCTTCATTCTTAGATGTTATCAAGTGATCAAAGCAATCCTCAAGTGACAAGAATTAATCATCATCAAGCAAGAAGTTCAAGCATCCAAGTTCTCTATTGAAGATCAAGGATTCAAGTTTTCAAGCCTTTGAAGGGATTTGGTTCAAGCCCTCAAGATTCATCATTCAAACCCTAGATCTAGCCATCATGGTGGTGTGATCTTCCTTCAAGATCCTTTGTGCATCCTCAAGACTTTTTCATTACTTCTTCAAGGTGGATTCCAAGCATACAATCATGGAGGTTTATGGTTTTTTTTGAGTCAAAGCTTTCATATTTACATACTTGCTACATTTGAATTACAATTGCATATCTATTCAATATCATAGCTTCATTCTTAGATTCAATTCTACTACTTGCTAGCATTCTATACTTTATTGATTTCAAGGTTAATTCTTAAATCAGGGTTTGACTAATGCAAACCCCTCCCCCCAACAAACAAACCTCTTTTTCTTGCAGGTACAGGTTCAGGATTGTAGATTTGAACTCAGATCTAGATACCCTTTTCGGCGAACTATCAAGATCCGTGAACAGATTTTATGTCAGACCTGTGCAGGTCAGGGTTGAGATTATTGGGTTAGGGTTGACATTTGTGGGTCCAGATCGACCTTTTTCTTAAGACGGTGTCAGATCAGAAAAATATTTTTGGGTTTTGTTCATCTTTGCATTTCTATTCCAGATCATACTTCAGATTTTCCAGAAATAAAGTATAGACCTAAGAAAATAGCATTCTTTGATTTGCAATTCTTTAAGGTTGGTACTTCCTCTCATCCTTTGCAATTACTGTAATATATCATATCTCCTTAATCATAAAACAAAATTTAAGAACTTCCTTTTTCTCATTTCCAAATGGTTGATTCACTTGTGCATTGATCCTTCTTTAGGGTTAATCAATTTGGATCTTTCATTTGTGCATTTGGGGATAAAAGAGGAACATCTTATCTTCCTTCCCCCTATATGCTTA
>MU223383.1:610190-630990 GCA_018584345.1 Thuja plicata | reverse complement strand
CCCTTATTTTTCATGCCTTCTTTCTCTCCCCATCCCTTCCTTTATCTTTTTAGAGAGGCACTGTTTGCAGCTTATTTTACACTTCCTTATTGCTCTTTGCTCTTATATCCTGATGATGGATCATGGAGTGTGATCCGAAATGTTGATGCTAAAAACATACATAATCTAAGCCAGCAATTCAACTCTAAATATAACCTTTTGGTGTTGTTTTAAAATAGCAGGCTCATTTGTTGTTTGTAATGATTGTTCTACTCTTTTTTGAGCTTGTGCATGCTTCTTTGTTTGTTGTTGTACTGTAGAAGTAGGCTATTGTACCTTATTATTTTTCTATTAATCATTTCCAGCCTTCATTTTAGACCTTGTTCCTACTGCTATAGGTCTCCATACTTGATTTGGGTCAAAATTTGCTGCTAAAATAACCTCATCATCATTAAAATTCACTAAAGACACATTAGGATTACCTTGTGTTTGTGATTGATCATATTGTACCTATGTTTGGCTATTAACTGACTGCCCCTTCAGAACCTCCTACCTTCTAGCCTTGAGTGCATGAGGACAATCTAACCAAAAATGAGTGTTATTGCATGTGTTACACCATTTTGTCTCTTGTACATAATTATTTTGAGGGACCAATACCATCTCCTGGAAAGTACTTCGAGTTGCATAATTATATGCTTGAACAACTCTTTACCCATAGTTCCTCTGCTGGGCTTGAGCTGGCCTTGACTAATTTGAGCTAGAGGCCTGATTTGTTGATCTATTATGCTGATAAGAAGCTTGTGGAGGCTATTGTACTGACCTTGTTGCCTCTTCAGGTTCGTTATCTCATTGCCATAATTCTGCAAGGTTTTCAAAAAGTTGTCATTTGTATCTTTTAGCTCTAGGGTCCGCTCTTTTATCTCCCTAATAGGAGCTGAAGAAACATGTTCTTCTGCTACAACCTGCATATTAAGTGTTGGGAATGGAGTAACAACAACAATAGGTGGTATGAAAACTAGTACAACTAGTTGTATCTTTGCACAATAAGGCATTGCAGGCCTTGGAGGTAATTTTCCAGCTTGTATCAAGTTATTCTCAGCTCTAACAGCAACATCATAAGCATTAGGTAAAGTATTACCTCCCATAGACTATATCATAAGTGCAATATAATTGTTAAATGCTTTCAAATAGAAAATAAATGCATAGTCATTGGATGGTTTAACAGATCTTGGAATTCTGTCCCAAGTTCGTTGAAAACAAAAATTAAAATAAGAAATATGCTCATTGATACTTCTCTTAATAGTAGTTAATTGCTCAACCAAAGACAAATTATCATACCTATCCTCAAATTTAATAATCAAAATAGTCCCTAACTCATCCCATGTCGCAATAGAATTAAGTGGCAAACTTCTAAACCAGATTAATGCTTTACCCTTGAGAGAAGCCACTAATAGTTTTAATGCTATATCATCATGAGTAACTTGATGTAATCCACATAGAGTAGCAATATCTTTAATATGCTCAATTGCTGAAATATGATTCTCACCATTGAAATACGTCAAACCTTTTAGTGTTGCTGGTGGAATATCATGATGAGTAGCAATTTGTAATGGACCGCTAGCATCAAAGGCCACAAATGGAAAATTCTGATCTATTTGTACTGGTGGCACTTGTTGCTGAACTATAGGTGGTACAATAGATTTGTTAGATTGAGTTACCTTCCTTTGATATGTTTTCAATCTTAGGGTAGTAGTACCACTTGTAGATGCTACAACAATGAAATGATCCTTTTTTGATTCCTCAAAAATGGGTAATTCTGATCCAGAATTGTCAATAACACTTAAATCTTCAGGAAAATTGAAATCTTCAATAATTACCTCATGACCCTCTGAGATTGTAGCTTGATCCTCAAAGATAGGATTTTCAAATAGTGAGAAATTAGACCCCCTAATAAATAATCTTTCTCCTGCAGCTTGAGATGATCTATCTCTTCTTACTGATCTGCTACCTCTTCTGTTGGGCTATAACTCTTGATAAATGAATCCTTCGTTGTTTTCTCTTGTAGGAGTCCTTCTCATTAAAATAAGTTTGCAACTGAATCTGCAATAAAACCTTTAACCAGAATCGCTAGGTGCTGGTAAAATACCTTCTCAAAGGCATAAATAATGTTGTTCACACCAAAATAGCAATAAGAAGTAATATCTTGAAAGAACTGTGAAGCAGTTCAAGTCTTACCGGGCGTGCCAAAAACTGTTGTCAATCAGGATTGCGCCTATAGCTTGATGTTAAACCTAGCTATCCTATTGAAACATGGAAACATTCTCCTTGATAGGATAGAGAACGAACCTCCAGATTCTAGGCCAGTTCCTATTTGATTTGCAATATCACCTAATACTGATTTTTTTATGGTTTTGGGAAAAGGGAGAATGATAACTAAAAATGAATAAACTAAATAAGAGGGTGATACACCAAATGGATTCAGGCTTCTTAGATTTTTTGAACTAGCATCCAAAGGACATACACTAAAATATTTCTGCAATAACATTCACTATTCAATGCATAGGCTAACTTAAATTCCACTACTAGGGTCTGCACCACTGATAGAAACAACTCCACCAATAAACATGCTAATTCTACAAAAGGTTTGTACTTCACAATATAGAATAGGAATTAGGTTAATTCACTAATCTATACTATAATAACTTTACACTTAAATGCAGAAACTTGAAACGATTGATAACAAAACTCAGAAAAGAATGTATGAATAATGGGGCAAGTTCTATTATCCTCAAAATCTGTACATGAAAGAGTACAAAAATGCCAAGGAATACATGCATTCACTTGAGCGTAATTTGTATCAAATATGAACTTATGGTTGCAAAATACAAGGAAAATATGTAAAGGAACAATATGCTCTCTAATACCTCTTATTCCCTAAATTTTGAACCCCTACAAATGAATATGAAGCTCAAATATATAGCCCCCTAAGGCCAATTTTGAAAATGAACCCCCCCACCCCCCAAAAGTCCTTCTCAACATATAGATAACCTGAAATTTAAGGCCTAAATGATGCCCAAAATATAGCCTTAAATTTTAAATCTCCAAGATAGCCAAATCCCTAAATCTAAGGCATGACTAATGCCTAAAATCTAGTCCTAAATTTTAGCTCTCCTAAAGTTGATATTTTTGATTTATATCTTTATAATATATATCAACTTATTAAAGATATTACATAACACATCCAAAATATACCCATAAAATAACCTAAGATGTAACCCCAACCACCCAAAAACCCTAACCCTAAGCATGAGTAATATACCGCACCAAACTCAACATTTTATCCCTATGGTCAACATGACCCATTTCAAAATATCTATCATTTTCGTAGCATTTGGGGAGGCTATTGTGGCACTCGGAGTAAGGTTTTTGTGCACTACAATTTGACAGAGTCTTAACTCCCTCTGGACTGTGGATTCCAAATTTTATTCAAACTTCAAGAGGTATTGTATTTCACACTTCATTTCTGCAAACCTGCATTTTGGAGAAAGATGTTAGGGTTTTCAAGCTATTTGGCGCCGCCATGCTTGGGATTTTTGCACTATTTCTTTTCTTCCTCTATTAAAATCGGGCTAATATGGAGTTTACCATTTTTTATCTGGGCATTGGTGGATTATTTGAATCTTTTCATCTGTGGTCTGCAGGCCATAATATAGTCATCTCTGTTGTGTATCTTTATCCTTGTTTGTGATCATTAGTGTGCATGAATATGGAGCATGAAGCTCAACTGCAACTGGAAGTTTTTTTTTTAACAAAGAGCTCGAGCTCTACTTGGTGTTGGAGTTGTTTTATTCACTTGAACTGGGATTTACTGTTTTGAAAAGAGGGACTCGGTCATCTTCTACACTGCGGGATTTCTGCATGTATTCAGCATTTAAGTGTAACAAAAGCTCACTCTCATTGAATGCTCATGATACTTGAGTTATCTATTTTAAGAACAAAGAGCTTGAGCTCTCCCCACCGCGAGCTCTAGTTTGAACTAGATTCTTCAAATCTATGTTTGTCATAATGCTCGAGCTCTCCCCACCATTGTATCTACTTGATCTTTACATGATATAATAATGGCGTTGCATGCATCCATCTGTTGAACTCAAGCTCTTTTGGTTGAACTTTACCTCTTCACATGAACTTGGCCTCCATTTGAACTTTGCATGACATCAACTAGAAGATAAGTTATCTCTTTCTTTTATTCACTCTGTCTCTTTCTACTATGCATGTTGTTTCTTGTCTCTACTATGCATTTCGTAGATTATTTTGGGGGTTTTTCAATCTGGGTATCCATTTTTTTGTGATACATGCATCTGGGTTTTCCTATTACTTTTCATTGATAACTCTACCATGCATGCTTTCACTTTTTATGCTCCACAATTTCTGTTGGAATAAAACATGATAAAATCTATCTGTTATGATTCAAAGTTTGAGCTTTATCTTATGTTAATGTTTAAACACAAATCAAACCTCTTTTTCTTTGCAAATTTGTATGCATGACTATTGATGAATCTAAACTTTAACAATAATCCATTGCAAGAATATTCTACAGTTTAGAACAAAAAGCTCAACTCAATCTTCTTATCGCTCCTGTATTGGTTATCTGTCATTTTTATCATTGTCTGTAGTGATTTTGAACTTGTGTTGAGACTGTGATGTTTGTGTTTGATCTGGAAGCATCTTTGTTGTCTGTAGCTTGCATCGAGTTGATATTGTTGTTGTATTGTATGCTGTCACTTTTGAATAATAGTGAGTTATTTTGTAAAGAAAGAACTTGGCCTTTAGGTTTTTTTTGCATATTGTCTTGAGTTAATATTTCTACATTGTCCTCCTATCTAAAGCTTGCAATATGATAAATAACTTATTGTATCAATTTTTTGACTCCACTGAAGCTAACACATGGGGTTCGAGCACGGGCTCGTGACACCCATGAATAGCATTGTGAAATATAGAGACCTCTAAATTTAACATGCATATCTTCTTTCATTTGATAGTGTTGTCATCGAACCTACATCATAACCACATTATTATTTAATCATCCTGAAGCATATGAAACTTGCTATTTCATCTCTATTTTTTAATTTGTACACTTTTTATATCTTTTCACCAGGCACTATATTTTCCTTTTCTCTTAACGGTACTGAGTAATAATACTGTTATTTTGTATCTCTCTATGAATAAGTGTTGTATTTTGAAAATGTATAGTGATAACACTATTTGATTTCAATCTTGGTGCACACTCTGCTTTTGAACATTCTTTAATAACATAGAACAACAATAATGTCTTTGTTATCTATTCTTTTACCACTTGAATATGTACCACTTAGAAAAGTGAATAACAACATTTCTACCTCCATTCTCGCATATGCACTTTGTTACTAATGATACTACCATTGTCTTTTCTTTAGCATAATCACTATATTTATCACATTTATTTCCTATTGATTTCTCTTTGAATATGTACTAAATTGTGTGAAATAACAACCCCATTTGATTTTCAATCCTGGTGCTTAACAGTGCCAAATTCTTTTCCTTTTGAGAAGCATTGTATTGCTCAATTCATGTCTATGCATTCATATCTTGTAGCAGCATTCCTTGTTCAATATACCTATCCTTTTTTATTTGATTGTAAACATACATGCTACTGCTTTGTTTCTATCTATCTTATTTAATATAACAATATTAGAACAACACTTAGGATGAATATTTGCAAAGTTTACTTGATTTTCTCAACAATATTTAGAGTTTCAAATATGCTTTCCATTTTGATGCCAATGCAATTGGATCTTTTGTATATGCATGCTACTGCATAACAACATTACTGTCATTTTCCTATTTTGATATAACATTGTTGATTCCATATGCATATTTCAAAACAACATTACATAGTATTTCATTCAATCCTTGCTTGTACAATGATAAAGTATAGTGTTACCTCATTTTTGATCTAGAATTTTTTTTTGTTTTGGCCGTAACACTATTTCAATCAGGAACACTCATCTTTACAGCACCATTTCATTTAATATGCACCTTTTAGCAACATTACTGTATTCTTATTTTCTTTTTGAACTCATGAATTCTTAGTACTCTTGCATCTTTAATCCAGTGAGGTTCGAGCACGGGCACGTGACACCCATGAATTTTCTTTTTAATCATCTGCAACTTGTAAATTCCTACATCATGTTTCTTTCTGCATTTGAATATACTTTAGTCTCACTTGCTTGCACACATCATCAAGTCCACATGTTAGGTTATTGGATAGAATCAATCAATCAATGTTTGTGTGTGGATGTCATGTGAAATGATATTTATGCATGAATGTGGGTTGACTGGTTGGGTTTACTAACCTAATATGTTGATGTTCTGAAAAAAGGTTTCTCAGCTACAAGAACTAAGTCCCTTTGACTCAGATTTTCTGGTTTCACAAATAGCAACTTTTGAATAATGTGGAATGATAATTATAAATAGTAAAACGTTTCATATAGTTATGTCCCTTTGATACTTTTATTTAGTTGATGTAGATGCATACTTTTCTATTGTGTTTATTTGTAGATGTACAACTTTGAATATTTGATTGTAGTATGTTGTTTTAGGTATGTATGCATTGCTTAGATCCAATTTGGATCTAACTATTTTCTCTCTCCATGATGCAAGACAAAACTAGAAGAAGATTTACAAAAGGGACAAGACCAAAGACAAGCTTAAAGACATGTAGATTTAGATGATATAGTTACTCAGCTCCAACATGTAGATGACCTCTTAAAGGCAATGCATGGACCCCTAATCCTCCTTATGCTCCTTTCTTACTTTTAGAATTGTATATTTCTCTAAGTTCACAATTTGAAAGATGTAACCTATAAAGGAATACTTGTTTATTACATTAAGTTTGAATGCACAATGTAATGATCACTTAAGAATTTGAAATTTTGAATCTTTATGCAATCTTTTGATATTTATAGTTGTCATGCTGCATGTGTACTTTATCTTTTGAATTCAAGCAGTTCTGCAACTTAGGACAACAACTATCAAATCCATATTTTAATGCCAAAGTAATATCAACTTACTAATTTAGTGTGCAAACTAAAATGGTAACAATTACCTTTACTACAGATAGGCCCAGAGCTCTGACAACCTTCCACGCGTTGACAAGGTGCTATGCCTTTAACATTAGATCTTGATCATCTTTACTTTGAGGCAATGCGCAGACCGTTCGATGAAGATTAACCTGATCAAATGTTAAATCTAACCTTGCTTTGGTAACCACAAACCCCACTTTCCACATGGCACAAAGGCGCAATGCCTTGAAGAATCTTCAGTTTGATCTAGGTGATTAAGGCTTTGCGACGATCGTTGGATGAAAAGGAGAATCTTCTGCCCAGGGTAAATAAATTATGTCGAGACTTAGGAAAATAACTTAGGAAAAGGTAATTCCTATTAGGAAAAATAACTTATCCCCATCGATGGATGACTTAAAACACGTGATGAACTTGGAACTTAAGTGGCAAAAAGGTAACGAAGAATTAGAACAACCACCAAAGAACCTAGGTTTTAAGATATTTTTTATAAGGTTTTTGCATTTAAGGCTTAAAAGACATGTATCAAGGGTAAAACCAGTGACCTAGAAATATGTAGAGAACAAGGTAAAGGATAGGAACATGTGCAAATTTATACAAGTTGGGCTCTACCCTTGTGGGAGCCTCTTTTTTCTCCACTTGTAGCCAAATTTGGACAGGATGGGAAACTTAGGTAACATATACCTTTTCATAAATGTTTCCATTATTCTAGACATAAAATGAGGCCCTTGATCAAATAAAATTTCTCTTGGTGCTCCAGATATATGAAATATGTGCTTATACATAAAATCAACTACCTTGTCTTTCCTTGCAACTGTTAGAGATTTCACTTCTTCCCACTTTGTAACATAATGAGTAATAACCACAATATAGTAATTTCCTTGTGATGGTGGATCAACATGTCCAATGAAGTCAATTCCCCATTTTTCAAATGGTTCTAGAGCTATCTATGGCTACAAATGCATCTCCTTTGTTGGTGTAGGACATCCCATGTGCTGGAACTCATCACAATGTTTCACATAAAATGAAACATCCTTAGTCATTGTTGGCCAGAAGTAATATGCTACAAGGATCTTGTGTACAATTTGAATTGTTGAGTAATGGACTCCTTCTGGTGCACTATGACAAGAATGAGTGATTTCATATACTTCTATTTCCTACACACATCTATGAAAAATATGATCTGGACAATTTCTAAACAAAATACCATCAATCTATTTAAACGTTCAACTTTCTCTTATTAACCTTTTATTTTATTTTGAATTGAAATAACTTGGACACTTTCCTATAACAAGGTAATTGGAAAGGTCAAAAAACCATTGTGATTGAATAGAAATAATAAAGAGATGTTTTTATGGAAATTTATCATCCATTGGTTCATTATTACCCTACATAACAATTCTTGATAGAAATCCACAATTATTTATCCTTTCCTGGTTTATCCACGATAGTTATATCAAATTCTTATAACAAAATTAATCATCTAATGATTCTTCCACCTACAACAACTTTGTTCATCAAATACCTAATTGTGGGATGATCAGTATGAACAAAAACTTTGTAACCAGTAATATAATGCCTAAATTTGTTAATTGCATACACCACAACTAAGAATACATAAAATAGTTGTTGTATAATTTCTCTCTATAGGACTCAAATTCTTGTTGATAAAGTAAATATCATGCATTGCTCCATTCTCATCTTTTTGTCCCAACACTGCCCTAAAAAAATAATTAGAAGCATCAGTGTGTATATGAAATGGTTCTCCCCACACTAGTCCTTTTATAACAAGGGATGTCACTAAAGCTTGTTTGGTTTCTTCAAATGATTTTTGACAATCCTCCATCCAAATGAATTCAATGTCCTTCTTGAGAAAATTAAACAAGGTTTCAATAATCTTACTAAATCCTTCTATGAATCGTCTACAGTACCCTGCATGCCCAAGAAAGCTTCTAACATCAATTTGAGTTTTTGGGACAATTATTTTCTTGATAATTTTCACCTATTCATGATCAACCTTAATTCCTTCCTAGGATATGTGATGAGCTAATCCAATCCCTTCTTTCATCATTAAGGAACACTTCTCATGGTTCATTTAGAGTCTACTATCTTTGCATCTTTGAAGAAATTTTTCTAGACTCTCTAAGCCTTCTTCAAATGTATTACCATGAACTGTGAATTCATCTATATATATCTCAAAACAAGAAGTAGTGATATCTACAAAAATAGTTAGAAATGCTCTTCAAAAAGTAGTAGGAGAATTACAAAAAAAAAAGGGAAGATCCTATAAGAATAAGTGCCCAAAGGGCAAGTGAATGCAGTCTTATCTTGGTCTTCAAGAACCACTTGGATCTAATTTTATCCACTAAATCCATCAAGAAATGAGAAATAATTATTGCCAACAAGATTATCAAGTACCCAGTCTATAAAGGAAAAAGGAAAATAATCTATTTTAGTGGCTTTATTTAGATCTCTATAATCCAAACATACTCGCCACTTACTATTTTTCTTAGGAACTATGAATAGTTGGGAAACACACTGACTGTCAGAAAGAGGATAAATAAATCCTACTTTTAGCAATTTTTCTATTTCTTGCTTCACAAAATCTCTAAGGGTTGGATTGATTCTTCTCTACCCTTGTTTAACAAGTTTAATATATTCTGTATGTATTTGATAGGTACACATTTCTGGATGAATTCCTCTCATGCCCTGGTATTCCCAAGCAAACACTTCAGTGTGTTTTTCCAATACTTCTTTTAACTTCCCTTTTTGTTTAGGTAACAAAGTTGAATTTATGAAGAGGGGGTTATCATCATTTAAAAATATTTTCTTTGTTTGATTGAAATCTTCAATTGGTCCTCCTATGAGTCATTTCAAAGGACAAAGATGTGATGTAGTATGATGCACACTTTTCCTATATATTTTTCCTTATTTAATAGATTCGTGAATTACAATATCTCTTGGAGTATACATTCTTGTGAATTTTCCTCAAAATCTTTTTCATTTCCAACAAATTCTTGGAATTCATCAAAATAATCTATTAATGTTACCATTGCCAACTCTACTACTCAAACCCCCTCTGTATCCTTTTTGTCATCTAACCAAGGTGATGGATCTAAGTGTAATGTAGGTTTTTCTAGAGGATATAGTGAGAGTTCATTTTTCTTAAACCCATTTGATATTGTCATACTCCCTGACCTATAGTCTATCAGTGTTATAGTTGTTGACAACCAAGGTCCTCCCAAAATGATATGATATCTTATTTCTTTCTTCCTCCCTTTCAGATCTAAGAAATCCACAAGGTAATCTCAATTATCTATGGTAACTGTGATGTTTTCAAGGACACCTTCAGGTTTGGAAATTGATTGATCTACCAACTGAAGCACAATTTTTTTTGGTTGAACACTTTGAAATCTTAATCTCTCAATTGCATCAGTAGTGATGACATTTATGGTTTCTCCCAAGTCTATCAACACATTAAGGATTTCTACCCCTCCTATACTTAGAGTGATCACAAGAATCCCAGGGTAAATATACTTTTGTACAAGTAATTGTATTCCTATAAACAATGACGTTCCCTTTTGTGATTTCTCTATACATGATGCCTATATAGGAGATGATCCTTGAAAACATGAATTTTTCTTTTTTAAACACCTAAAAGTACCATATTGTTGTACTATAAATGACTATGGCATTGGTTATCTTGGTCATGAATCATGTTTGTCTTTTAATGCTCATTTAGCTATTTCATCATGTATTCCTATCTTGTTGTTCTGAAAACATATATCTCCTCATGTAGCAGGAGGTTTCCTATATGTGTTGCATATATGTGTCTCCATTAATGTTCTATTTTTTGCATTGTATTCCTGACCATATCTGCAGTTGCATGATATATCCAAATTCTTGTATCTTTATCATTGCAAATGGTTTGACATTCTCTTTATGAGCCATATGTTCATAATTGCATCTTTGTAACTGCTATTGTGCATAAGTCACTCTTTCTTGTTTTAAAACTATGTTAACCATGACAGGATGATTGTGTTATGCATTTATTTATGATCCCATCTAGGATATACATGCTATCTGTAATAATGAATCAAGATGATTCATTATTATGAATGATGTGTGCCTTCCAGATTGGGCCAAAATGACATGTTTAACACAACAATGAGACACCCTATCATGATCAACATTGTTCCAAGAATAGCATGTTGGGCTCAACCCTTGTGGGATCCCATTTTATCCCACATGTTGAAATCAAAAATAAAACTTTACCTGTATCTGCACATTGAACAAACTTGTTAAACAAAACCATGAATTGTAGATTTTCTCCTTGCTTTCCTTGGATACATATGATGATTACAGACTGATATAATACATTATAAGAGTAAATTTTTTATGTAGTGATGATGCATATTCAAGGATTTACAATCCTGATCTTTAACAAAAAAAATTCCTATCTCTTTGCAAGCATTTGGAGTAGCAGGGCGACCTCTATGAAGGAGCTGAAGATGAATCTACTCAACGACGAGGGTTTGACATCATGAGGTAATGATGGACCCCTTGTCTATGTTTATGCTTTTATTTCTATATGCATCATTTCCTTCTTAATTCCTTAGAGTAGTTATTCCCATGGATTTTATGGGACCTCATTTCATTTGGACATTCATGAATAATGAAAATGCCTTTTAATCATGCAATGTTGTATGGTTCTTATTTGTTGTAAACTATTGTACCTATCTGTGATTCTTTTATGGCATTTCTTTTGGCAAAAACACTCAAACTAAAACCAAATGTGTACCTTATCTTTTAATACATAACCAACTCCACTTGATTGAGCTGGAAAATAAAAATGGGTAACATTTATGGAGACATCTATGTGATGCTTTCTTGCTAAGTACCCAAACCAGCTGCATGATCTATCCACTGGACATAGAGTAAATTTTTGGTAAAACTATCTTGGAACCAACCCCCTCATTGTTGAAAACTGAAACATCGTGTTATTCCTACTATATTCCAGTGGAGTGGATATGACTTGTTAGTTATAGTGAATAAAAATTTTCACTATCATTAATAATATGCATCTTCTTGACTGTAATATAATAGGAAATAGTAGGAACCTTCCCAAACTCAAAACTAACTGAATTAGAAAGTAAAAATTAAAAACATAGTTGAAGATAATTGTATTTTTATGAAGGAAATGTTTATGATGTGAGATAGTAGAGTACACTCCTGTCTTATATGATATGTCTTTTCTTCATACCAGTATGGCTAATTTTAGCAGTGTTTTCCCTTTATGACTTACGCCACATGAAAATAAAACTAACTAATAATGAACCTTGCAACTAGCATTTAGAGGAAATGAAAACTGCAACTAAACTATGTTTACCAACACTTATTTAAAATCTACAAATTTCTTTCATATGTACAAAGCTTGATCATACCTCAAAAGAAGTGCTTGAGGTGAATCCTATTCACTAGGATCTGATCCACATCCGCATACAACCTTGAAATCTAGAAAATATTGTGTTGTTTACACTCTAAGATAAAATAAGACCTTCTCCAGAATGTAAAAAACTTGGAGTGCTTTCTAGGCTTGATTTTAAGCACGTCCCATTTGAGCACAATCTTGCCCTCCTATCAAAGATCCTCAAAGATGCCCTCTTGTCAAAAGACCTTTTCTTGTGAGCTTGATGGTGTTCTATTTTCTCAATGCATGTGCTCTAATTTCTTCTAGCTCAACTAGTTAGGCCAAATTCACAATCATTGGTTCTTTAGTCAACATATCAAGTTGATTAGCTAAATCTAATGCTGATAATTTAAGTGAGATAGGTAATCTAGTTTCCTTACCGTAAACCAACACAAAATGAGACTACCCTATTGAACTTTTTAGGGTAATTTTGTCTACCACAAGGCTATTTTTAACTGAGTTTTGTCAGATTCTCTTGTTACCCTCTGGATGGTCTTCTTAATTATTCTGATTAAATTCATATTTGTTGATTTTGATTGCCCATGCCTTGTAGATAGTAATTGGAAGAGGTATTTAAGTAAACTTCATTCTTTACATCCCCATACAAAATTTTAAAACCAACAAAACCTAAAGCATTATCTAAGATAATAGATTTGGGAACTCCAAACCTAGAAACTAGCTCCTCATAGAAATTCAGAACAACTCCTTCATTAGCTTCTTTAGGTTCTACCGCTTCAATCCACTTAGTGAAATAGTCTGTCACTATCAAAACCAACTTGTGGATAGTACTAGATGGATGGATTACTACCCCAATAAAATATAAGCCCCATCTCATAAAGGTTTGTTCAACTTGAATGGTGGTGATAATATGTTGTGTTTTCTACACAAAAGCTTTCTTTTTCCAGTAGCCCAATTTGACTTTCAATGACTATGACACAACTGTAGGGGTCAAAATCAATGTCAAACTACTTATTTGGCCATGTAAATGCAACGCCAGTACACCACATGCTCATTTACTACTTGCAGGAGCGTTGTTCTTTTCTGAAAAAAGGCACAAATCACTCCACATTTGTGTTACAAAGTTGACTAGAGGGCATGGGTTGTCCCTTCCATCTACCAGATGCATTCTTATTTGGCCTATTTCTACCACTTCATGGATCAAGATGCAAATAGAGATCGTATTTTCATCTGATATTTATTTACTTCTCACTTATGTAACCTAAATCCAGTTTGGTTGGGGTTTGAACTCGTTGCAAAATCTAAGTTATGCCTAATCTACAAAGGCAATTTTTATACATTCTTTTTGAGATTTTGTCTCTTATTCTTTTGCAGTAGATATGCTCTATATTTGTAAATTTTCCTTTCCCCTTATTAATATAAATATTAGTTTTAACCTTCTCTCATGTTTAGCTATCTTGTACATGTATTTTCCTTGTTTTGAATCCTTCTTTTCTATCTATTTAATTTGTACATTGTGTCTAACATTCTCATTAAGTTGTACTGAGAATGTAATTTTAATTACAACATCTCATTGGTTTCGACCTATGGATGAGTCCTGTGAGGATATATTAGAGTTGGGATTTGTGTATTTTGGGGTGCTTTGTTGATGATTATGTGCAATTGTTGGTAGGGAGAAACCATAGTCAATATGGCTCATCACCCCCTTTACATTTATGTATTTTACCCTTCTCCCTTTTCCCTCAAATTTGTTAGTCTAGATAGATTATGTGCACCCTGATTGGAAGGAAGTCAACATCCTCGATAAATTAAGCCTTACATGTGCAATATCCCCCACTTGGAATTTTATTCAATGTTTCACAAGGTTGTTTGGGTGTCATACTCCAAGCAAGGGTGAAAGCTTTTGTGTTAATAATTTTTGGCATGCTCAATGGGACAATGATTCAAATTAGTTTCAAGAATCCCTAATGGACCAATATAAATTCCATTCACTGAGAATTTGGGTGTTTGTTCTCAATTCCAACAAACTTTAGAGGTGGTTCATCAAGAATTATTGCTGACTCCAAGTGAAAATATGTTGGTTTCAAGTAGCCTTAGTGGTGGTATATGTAAAGATCAAATCTGATCTTCCATATTTTTCAAGTTTTTTTTTTTGAAATTGCAACTTATATGAAGCTTTAGAATGGATTATTTTAATATAGATACTTATTAATCCTCCCCATGTAATGAAGAAAATATTTCTCCTACACCCTCCCATTATCCATATCAATTTGAACCAAAATATAGTTATGATTTATTTTCCTCTACAATATCAAACAACCACCATGTCCAGTATGCTTACCACCCTCCCACCCTTGTCCAATATTCATTGTCTCCAAATGACATTAGTGAGCTCAAGGCCATGGTGGTGGACTTCCAAAATAACATGGATAGGATGTTTCAAGACCAATGTTTAGCATTGCTAGACCTCACTAGGTGGTGTGGTAAAATCAAGAGGCAGCATGAGCTTGACATACAACAAGAGGAGGACTCTTATCAGGCATATCCCTAGGAATAACATAAGGAGTCCAAACAAAGACAAGATTTTGAGGAGACCCTTGCAAGGCAAGTGACTGTAGTAGATGAACGTGCATGAGGATCAAGCTTTCCCAAATAAAATGATATATAGCACAAGAGGATCCTAGGCATAAATTTTTCTTCTTTAAACAAAACAATCCCCCCTCCCCACTTTACGAAAATCTGCACAAGAGCCTAAGACCCCTCCTCCCAAATTTTCAATTCCAAGGTTCAAGAGGCCCTCTCCATCAAAAGTGCCTACTCAAAGGATTGAGGTTGATTCTTCAAGTTCTTTCCCAAATCCTTTTTTGGAAAAGAAATTAATATGTTGAGCTTTCATATGGATGAGCCATCCATTTATATATCTCCTTAGATCCCTATACAAAATAAGGAGATAGAGCCAAAGATGCCACATGATGAGATGGTAAAATATATTGCTTATGATTCTTCACATGCTCCAGAAAGAGAATTAGTGTTGCAAAAAAAGTTTTTCGAAGAGGAGAAAGATAATGAAGAGGTTTATGTCCTCAAGAAAAAAATTATAAACAATGAGACCTTAGTTGAAGACATGGAAGAAGAATCAGACCTACTTCAAGAAAAAGAAGAGAAGAACCATTAGTTGTAGTATGAAAACAAGTAAGAGTAGAAGGATGAATATCGAGAAAATGTAGGGTATGAGCTTGAAGATGATTTTACCATAAGCATAAAATATTTTTACTCAAGGATTGACACCATACCAGCATCTCCCAAGGAAGTGGCTCATGAGAAACATGAGGAAAAGGTGAAAACCATGTTTTCACAAGAGATATAAGAGGATCCATTTCCAAGCCACCGGGATAATAAGGTTGTAGAGAATAATAGTGATGTCAAGGTTGATCTCTTGAACCCAACCATCAAGAGGATACCCCATAAGGAAACTATCTCTACAAGAAATCTGCAAGTTTCTTCCAGTCATGCTTACTACTATGCATGAGAGTGAGTGTCACAAGAATGAGAAAGTTTTTCTTTCTCAAAACAAATTCCCTTGTGTTGGATAACTTCTTTTTTCTCAACATTGGGAAGGAATTTGAACAAGCTGTGGTATACATGTTATTCTTGTTGCCCTTACTGGTTTCCCATGTGCATGAAAGGAAAAAAAAATTTGTTATAAAGGGTAGCTACTTCAACAAGTCAATTAATGGTTTTGTTTGACATTTCTATTTGTAAATCTTTGTACATAGTAGGTTAAATGTTTTTACTTTCCAAGAAGTGCACAAGCACAAGTTGTTTCCCTCCTAGCGATATAAAATTTTGGTCTTTTGCTCAAGTTGCTAAATTTATAGATTTCATATTGTTACATTTGGCTAACACGTCATATTTTTAGCACTAGTGACTCCATGCCCAATGGATTTCTTAAGGCCACTAATCATATGCTTGGTAGGAAAGCATCCCCTCTGAGTCGCCAAAAATGTTGGCTATTTTTGTCACCATTAGTCCATCTCAGATAACCAATCTAATATAATTTATCATGGGCTAAAACTCTGTCATACGGAAAGGGCCAACTCATCATGTTTTATGAAGATTTGTTGCTAGAAAATCATGTAATCTCACCTTCTGGTCACCTCACACCCTTGCAGTGTTGCCTAATGTTTACCATGCTAATGTGCAAGTTTGTGGGGCCAGTGCTAAAAAGGAAGTAATGCCCCTGCATCCCCATGATGTTACCCAATATGTTAATTTTTTCCTCTGTGTGTGTGCGGGATGAAGTCAAGTCAAGGAATGGTAGGCCACATTTTATTAAAACATAAGGCTCAAGCATCTTTGCAATGATCAATGACTCTATTTCATGTGTTCTTGTGCAATTATTTTCAAAATGTTCACTCAGTTAAGAACGCATGCCCATGGTCAATCATTCAAAGTACCTAGTATTCCTGTGGTGGTGTGTAGAAGAAAGTAGTGTGTTTTACGGGTTCACGGGGTGGAGATAATCTATGGTATTTTTTGCACTAACATTTTCTTTTTCCAGCAACCCGTTTTGGCTTTCAATGACTATGACATGGCCGCAGAGGCTAAAATTAATGTTGAACTACTTCTTTGGCCATGTAAACACAACGCTAGTGCATCCCATGCCCATTTACTAGAAGAAGTGTTGTTCTTTTTTGAAAAAAAACACAAATCACTCCATATTTGTGTTACAAAGTTGACTGCAGGGCATGGGTTGTCCCTTCCATCTGCCAGATGTATTTGTATTTGGCCTTTTTTTTAAACTTCATGGATCAAGTTTCACAATGACATTAGATTTTGATTTGATATTTATTTATTTCTCATTTCTATAGCCTAACTCTAGTTTGGTTGGGTTTGAACTCATTGCAAAATCTAAGATATGCCTGATTTATAAAGGAAATTTGCATACATTTTTCTAGGTTGTTTTCTCTTGTTATTTTGTAGTACCTATGCTCTGCATATGTAAATTTTCCTTTATCTTCATTAATATAAATCTCAATTTTTACCTTCTCTCATGTTTAACTATCTTGTGCATGTCTTTGCCTTGTGTTGAATGCTTCTATTATGTCTTTTTAGTTTGTACACTATGTGTAACATGCTCACAATTGTTGTATTGTGAATGTAGTTTTCCTTATAGAATCTCATTGGTTCTTGTTGGATTAACTATGGAAATTTAAGTACAGAGAGGAGAGGGGTGAATCGGTACTCTTAAAACTTTTAAACATACAAACTAATCATTTACCAAACTGGATATATTGCAAGTAAACTTTGTAAAGCATATGAACTAAAACATGTAAGCATAACTCATAACACCAAGATTTTTGGTCACGCAGAAATCCTTTGTTAGAGGAAAAAACTATGGTGGGGATGACACCCACAATCATTCATCGCTGCAGAAAAAAGGTTGCTCGGTTAGAGCTACAATGTTAGCTATTTCTGATAGCTTACCCTGTTAGGAATACAATAAGACTTATTCAGTCTACCTTGCTAAAGGATTTTACAATATCTAATCTAAGAGATGTACCCTGTTAAAGGATTTACAAAATGAGACCTGTTAGGGTCTACCCAATAATGGGATTTTCACTCCTCTTAGTACAATAAAACTTAATGCAAAAATGTCTTTAAAAATGCATCAACATATGATAGTCAGACTCTATATGCTCAATGATTTATTTACCTCATACTACACTCAGTAGCATCAAAATCATTCAACTGATCTGCTCTATTGTAACTTATTTGTACTCGGTGCTTCTCTGCACTTCAACTTTTCTTCAACTCAACTGCTCTTGTCTCGCGCTCTTTTCATTCAAATCATACTTTATATAATTAATGTTTTGCCTCTTAATCTTATTGGTTAGGGTTTCTTGATTTTATTCTCGACCGTAAGATCATCTTCATGAATAGATTCAATGTACTAGTTACTTGGTGAACCGTACAACCGTTGCCTTGGGCAATGTTCTTGGAAATAAAAACATTACTTTTTTTGCTTGATCTTCACCATAGATCTTTACCTTGAATTTTCTGAATCGTAGATCATGTAACTAAATTCTTCTTCACTTTTAGAATCTTCTAGATTGTCATGGTGTTGCATTAAATGTCGATCTGACTCATGTTTACCAAAACTCCTTCTGATTTCCTTGCATGTTAACATGCTTCATAAACTTGGTGGCTCGGTAACTATTATGCATTTCTCAGTGCTTGGCTTGATCGGTGTGTTACCGAGTGACTCAGTGTGACTCTTTTATGCTTTACCAACTGCCCTTATACTTTCCTCTCCTTTCACTAATTGACTTACTTAGTCAATATAAATTTTACAATACTAATGACAACAAAATAACTCTATAGGAGTATCAATAACTGTAGTTTGGTTGGGTTTGAACTCATTGCAAAATCTAAGTTATACCTGATTTATAAAGGAAATTTCTATACATTTTTTCTAGGTTTCTTTTTCTTTTTCTCTTGTAGTACCTATGCTCTGCATATGTAAATTTTCCTTTATCTTCATTAATATAAATCTCAATTTTTACCTTCTCTCATGTTTAACTATCTTGTGCATGTCTTTGCCTTGTGTTGAATGCTTATATTCTGCCTTTTTAGTATGTACACTATGTGTAGCATTCTCATGAATGTTGTATTGCGAATTTAGTTTTCCTTATTGCATCTCATTGGTTCTGACCTGTGTATGGGTCTTAAGAGGACATATTAGAGTTGAGATTTGCATAGTTTTGGGTGATTTTTTTATGATTATGTGCAGTTGTTGGCAAGGAGAAACCACATTAATTCTAGTGCATCACCCCCTTTATGTTTTTGCATTTTATCCTTCTCTCTTTTCCCTCAAAGTTGTTATTTTAGATAAATTAGGTGCACCCTAACTAGAAGGAAGTCATCCTTCTCTAGAGATTTATCCTCGCATGCGCAAGGTCCCACACTTGGAGGTTGATTCAATGTTTCACAAGGTTGCTTGGGTGTCATACCCCAAGCAAGGGTGCAAGCTTTTGTGTTAACATTTAATTCCTTGTTTGAGCATTCTACTATAGCTTCAAATTTGACAAGTAACTCAAAGTCTACAAGATCAAACCAAAAAATCTAACTATAACTCTAAACATGATTTGGAGCTCAGAGTTTGAAAGATGAAGTTTAAATCCCTCTTGAACAATAGCAAAATACTCACAATCAATCTTCAAAAAATGTTTTCACGTAACACCTTGAATTGGCACAAAGTCTAAAAGCAATTTTATTTACATCTAAGCTCAAAGTCTTAGAGTGCTCAATGAATTGGAAGAGTTTTATTTTCTTTACCAAAAGATAAAAATTACAACGAGTGCCCTCTCTTATTTATAGGTGAGGGGATGAGAGAAAAAGGTGAGACAAATCTAACTAAATAGGACTTATTCCACAACTAACTAATTGCAGTTGACTTATTCAACATTATAATTCCTATTGTACTTCAACTTGCAATGTGATTACATGTAATTACAAGTTACAACTTTGCAAGTGATATGATCACTTGTAGTTACATCTTTTCATTTTACATGTAATTTATCAAAAAATTACAAGTACATATTTGAAACTATTCTAAGTGTTTTATGGCATGAC
Organism: Thuja plicata; assembly: GCA_018584345.1. NCBI lineage: Eukaryota > Viridiplantae > Streptophyta > Pinopsida > Cupressales > Cupressaceae > Thuja > Thuja plicata. Next base: position 610,830 of record MU223383.1, on the reverse strand, counting down.
TCTATTTACATCATCCTTTGACAGTCTTCATGCTACTACAAGATGCTAGCACTTTTAGGAATCTGGGCTTGGTGAAAGCATTTTGTCCCAAAATAAGAACTTGCATCCTTGATTGGTCTGCATCACAGTGACGACCTTTATTATGGAATTGTCTCAGTCTTGAAAGCATTCTATACTTTCAATCACTTATCCACCTCCTTGTATGCCTTTGACATGTTGTTGTTCTTTCTTTGTATAATTATCCAATCTCAGAGTATGCTTGCAAAATAAGGCCCATGCCCTGATTTATTGATTTGATAGGTCATTTGTGCAAATAGGAATGACAAAGGTAGGTTGACTAAGATGCAAAAGTGGGGTTACAAGTGAATTTCGAGTCTGGGAGACTGTATTGCAAGTTGGGAAAAAATGAGCATTGACTTGTAATTTGGAAAAATGAGAATGCAACTTTGTATGTACAAGGAGAATATGTCAAGTTGCACCTATAATTTTGTCTGAGAGACCCGATTTCAAGTGATTTTTGTAAGGAAACTTAGGTGCGGAAACAGCTTCCTACGCTAATCTCTATAGGAAAGTATTGTGCAAATTCTTTTCAATCCTTACAATTACAGATTCATTAACTACTTTAACAAAGATATTGCAA
>MU223383.1:539357-609965 GCA_018584345.1 Thuja plicata | reverse complement strand
CTTATCTTCGCAACCCTAAAAAATGCTTATATCATGCGCTTCACTTTTTAGGGCTACTCCTAACGATAACCGTATTAGGGTTTTTACCATTCTCCGAGAAAATAGGAAACCCAAAAAAATTTTCGGGTCGATGCCCCGAACCCCACGATTGGGGAAGAGTGTACAGTACTCACATTTATCAGTTGCCACATGTCTTCACCTGTCATTGAATCTTCCTAACATAGCTCTTACGTGTCATAGGAATTCGTCATAACCGTTTTAGCCATGATCTCCTTACACACAATTCAAGATGTCGACACATCAACATTATTTGCAAGAAATACATTTTACAAAACAAATAATAAGAATAGGAATTATCCAAGGTTGAGACACCTTATTCCTAACAATTTTGAGTGCATTTTAGATTGCATTTGGGTTTTGGAAGGCCAATTGCAAGTGGAGAGAAGAGAATTATATTTCACAAGTGTCATAATTTACCTTACAAGGCTAAATTCAGGTTTTGGGAAACACATTACAAATTTGGGAAAAAAAGTTTGTATTTTTGTGTTATAATGACAACTTGAAATGGTGTTTTCAAAACCCAAAATTATTAGAACAATGCACAAATTTGGGTTTTAAAACTGCAGGTGCAAGTGAGGGTATGACATAATGGTTTCCAAGTATAAGAATAGTCTACAATACATCTCTTAAAACTTGAATATGCATATTTGGGAACATTGAAGATCTTAAAACCTTGAAATGTTGCATTGAGAACTCAAAATGGGTATGACCTGGGCATTTTATGAAGACAAAAACTTTATGAAGATGTGAATGGGAGAAGAACGCACTTGGGATACCAATGACCCAAGCAATAACAACATGAATGAAGAAGCATTAAGCTAATGGAAACAAACATTTTCTTAAAAATATTTAGAATAAGAAGAATATACCAATGTTTCTTGACCTTGATGCAAGAAAGACAAAAGAAACCATGTATGTTATGAAATATAAAGAATAAAACCCTAAACAACAACACAATCATAGAGTGCATACTTGAAAGTCTTAATAAAAAATGTCTACTAAAAATGCGACCAATCGAATAGAGAAAACGCGTTCAAGTCACACAAAAACATCCTCCAAATACTAACACAAGATTATAAAATAAACCTTGGAGATTGAAACATGATCCTATAAAATCGTTTGGCATCAAAGACTCCACCTTGACTGCAAACTTCAATTTTGGATGCGTTTTGGAGTATGAATGTCAAGTTTCAAGCTTAAATGACTAATGGCTTTTGCATTCAGGTTTTATAAGCCCCGATGCAAGCATTAACAAAAGATTTCAAACTCGTAGGTCTCAAAATGCAACCCGAATTCACTTGAAATACATCGGGTTTCAGAAGATATATTACAAGTTTTAAACTTGTAATCGAACTTGCAATATGTTCTTTTAAAAATGCAAAAGACATAATGGTTTTATTTCGAGGTTTGTATTACAGTTTACAAATTTGATTTATAGGGTAAAATGAAGACAACTTGTATTTTGGGCTGCATAAGTCGATTTACAACTTAAAAATAAAGTGCAATAAAGAAATCAGACTTTATATCCTTTAAGTACAAGTTGTATGAAACAAGCCTTAAAGGCTTAAAATGTCAATTTACAATTTTAAAATTAAATCACAAGAGGAATTTCGGGTTTAGGATAACAATTTACAAGTTTTGAAAAGGCATGTAATAGTATAAAAGGGTTGCAATTTGCATTTCAAGTTCCATAATTCAATTTGTAAGTTTCTTTTTAGATATAAAACATTAATTTGCAATGACATGACTTGTAAGGGGTGACCCAAAATCCGAAATTGAACAAAAGGACAACAAAAACTTAATAAAAAAATTGAAAATGGACTAAGAAAATGTGAGAAAATATGACCAAGGCTACATGTAATCTTACACTTATGAGATTTAGCTTCGTAAAGTCTGTCTTAGAGAGTAAACTACAATTTTAACTCAAAATTCATAGGGGTTTCTCTAATTTTGTAAATTCAAAATTAGAGACAACACACACAATGCCATTTCTCTTACGAATCCTATCAAAATCCAATGATAATTATTGTCCACCATTATTTATTTTCAACAACTTGATCTTCATATCTATTAGGTTCTCTACAAAAGCCTTTATTTATTACAACCAAATAAAGAACTCAAATTTATGCTTGATAAAATAGACCTAATTCTTCTTATAAAATCATCAATGAATGATGTCATACCAATATTATTCAACTTGAGATCCATCTACTAAATAAAAAATATTACCATGAATGAAACTGAAAACTCCCGTCAATATAGTAGAGCTTGAAAAAAATTGAACAAAATTTTATCTTCTATAAATAATGTTCACAAAATTTTAAAAATGAAATAATTAATCAAATCCTATGCAATATTTTTATGTTTAAATGAATTGTGGTCTTTCACACTAATGTGGTTGATGCACTCATTGCAAAACATAGTTTTCTTTCCCATTAACTTTCTCTTTGATCTAAGGGTATGACTCAAAATTAAAACAACATTTCTAAATGCTACAAGTATGACCATTGTAATTGTAGATTTTGTTGCATGGTTAATTTTTGTAGGTATAATAATTGTAGGTATAGATTCTATAATTTCTTTTTTTACTAGTATTGGCAAATTCATACATCAAATACAAACTCTAGTATCAAAATAGAGAAGAGTTCCAACTTGAATCATTTTCTAAGTATATAGCTCAATGAATTATCTTACACGCATCTTTGTTAAAGTCTACAATGCAAACTCAATAAATTCAACTAACTAGCGATAGATTTCAGTCTTTCTTACCATATTTATAATATCTTAATTTAGATTTATTAGGATACGTGTGTGTGTGTGTGTGTCCTTAACTTGAATTTCTTTTTCTATTTGTCATTTTCCTCTTTATTTTCTATTAGTAATCAAAGAATATTTGGTAGATTCACATGTTTTCCTTCTTAGCTCCTTTGAGAAAAGAAAAAGCCACTTCTTTAAGAATAAGAGTAGTGGTTGTAGTATCAACAACTATTGTACTAGGCTATCCTAAGAGTTCAAAAAAGTAGTAGAGTGATGCATTAACCTCCATTATTCATCACTACGTAACCATAATGTTAAAAAAATTTATATGTTTAGGAATAGTTTCAGTATCACCTATCTTCAAAACACAACATTAAAGGGAATTTATTCCCCACGAATATAGATTGGCACGAGTTATCACTTCTCTTAAAATGATTTTTCCATGGTAGCTTCTTGTGAAATATTTTGGAGCACTAAACCTACTAAATAGACTCTAATAATGATGTCTTTCATTTTTGTCTGGCAAATTATAGTTTTTGAGCTTCATCCTTAATTTTTTTGGGGGACGATTGCCTCTCATGGATCTTGATATATTAACATGTACTTCATTTTGAATTTCCAAAGCTTAAAATTATTGATATTTGATGTTTGCATCTCCAATCAGGATTTTCTTTCCATATTATCCAATGCATTTCTTAGATCCATTGGATCTAAACCCATTTCTTCTCCTTCTTGCAGGTTCCGGATCCAGCAGGAGCATACAGGAGTCACCCCAGGCCAACCTCTCTTCCTTCCTTCAGGCAATGTCTGGTACCCTGTTATTTATGCTCATTTGCTTTATGTATGTATGTAGTTAGCCATAGATTTTTAGGAGTTGGCTATGCTCACGGCCTATGTGAGCTCAAATAAATGCTTTACTTTCCTTCTGCACATATTTGTCATTTATGCTCAAAATCTGAATATGATCCAATACGTATATTATTTCATTCATTGGATAGCTTAGTTTCTTTCCTTTTCATTTATGTACTTTTCAACTTCGGCTCAAGATGAACACAAACTTAATTTAGATCACTAATAATGTGCAAACTAGGTTATCTTAGCAACTCACCTAGTAATTAGGCTAATAATATGAACCAATTTGATTGAACATAAAATTGGGTAACAAGTACTCCCGCAGTCCCACAGAACAGGCGGTGATGATGATTGTGTGTTGTGTTTCAGGTGGAGAGAAGCATGATGAAACACCTATCTCCTTCTATTATTGTACCACCCTACCTTTTGTAATGCTCTTGTCCTCCTGTCCACCACCTATTATCACCCTCCTGCCCGGTGGTGGTTTCTCACATAGGGAAGCCTATCGGCTAATTAATTTGCCATGATTTCACCAAAAGAAATTAGAATTTCACTAGATTTTTTATATGTATCCTTGAAGTTTAACAATCTTACTTGAGGAAGCTAAAATTTCCATAAGGTACCCTATCCTAATATATCATATATTAGTAATATGATAGGCCATAATTAATATATTGATTCTCAAGGGTGTATACAGATCGAAAATTGATAGATTGTAGAAGACTTTATGAGATTGACTATCACATACATTTTTAAAAACTAGCTATTAAATTAATAAGAACAAATAGATTTATTGATCTTAACCAAAAATTTGAATTTTTTTAAGTCTATAATTCTTTTAAAACTGAACCAAAACCAATGAAACCAACCTAGGTTTACCTATTTCCCATCACTAAAAGCGATAATATTTGCATTTTTCAAAAATAAAAAATAAAAAAATCTAAAATTATGTTCCTCCACACCGTAAGTAGGAATATAAACTATTATCAATGGGAAGAGTAGAGAATGTGTGCAAGTTCTCGCAATTAGGAGATGTGAATAACAACAATGATGTTTAGGAACTGAAATATTTGTTTTGCGCCACGTGAAAAGTGAGATAAGTGTGTCACGTGTCTGCAAGACTTTGAAGTACGATAATTTGCATGTTCGACACGATTAAACTGGATTTAATGTCTAAAAGCCCAGATATGTTGTCTGGGATGAAACCATTTTGCAAGTACATTTACTAATACTCAATCTACTGTATATAGAATTGAAAACAACAGTTTTCAGGAAGTATGAAGTTTAGAGCTTACTGATTTAAATTTTAGATCAACCCGTCTGCTTTAGTATAGTGCTGAGTGATTAGAAATGAAGGAGAAATCTTCGATGGATGAGTATTTTGTTTGTTGGAATGATGTAGATGAACAGGAAAAACCCGTAGAACGTATTGAACGTCTACAATCTTCTCTCATATCTGCATTTGATGAAATTCGCAAGGAGTATCAAACTACGGGAATCGAACTGCTTTTAAGAAAAGCAGAAAATGAACAATTGTCTCAAACAAACAAGAATCTACAAGAGGAGCTGGTTAGAGCAAAAGCAGAAAATGAAGAATTATCTCAAGGAAACAAAAAGCTAGAAGAGGAGCTGGTTATAGCAAAAGCAGAAAATGAAGAAAATGATAAGGAGCTGGTTATAGCAAAAGCAGAAAATGAACGATTGTTTCAAAAAAACAGGAAGTTAGAAGAGGCAAAAGCAGTAAATGAAGAATTGTCTGAAAGAAACAAGGAGCTAGAATTCTGGAATAACAAATTAGAAGAGGAGCTTCAAAAGGCTGAAGTGCAGTTAGAATCCAGTAAAAGAAATCTTGAAAAAACAAGAAACAAGCTGAAAGAGTTACGTACAACATTCACTGCAGTCAAGGAAGACTGTGATCAAGTATGCGAGGAACAAGAGGAGATGGGAGGAGCCGCTCCAGAATCTTCTAAAAAGAGGAAATATGTTCTTAAGATTTATGAGGTTAATGACTCTGTGAATTGTCCAATTTGCTTGGAAGTCTGCACACAATCTGGAGAGCATATTGTCTGATATGTTATACATGCAAATGGGTTTCAAATTAGTATGTTAAATTTCGATATTAACCGTGGAAGAAATTATAATATTCGTAACTGTGTAACTGCAGTTCCCTTTCTTGTGGCCACTTTTTTGGCCGATCATGCATTATACAATGGATTAAGAAAGGTGGAACTCGTGGTTCCTTTAAGGTAAATTGAATTTCATTCAGATTTTTTTTAATTTTGCTATGTGATTTTGCAGATTGTAAAGTTTTTTCAGTCAAATTTAACTTTTATATGATTGGTCACAGGGCCCCCAATGCCCCCTATGTTCGACTAAGATCACATTAAAACAAATAAGAAATCATTATGTTTCACAATCGTACTCGGGAAAGGAGCAAATTTAAAAGGTAGATTACTCGTCCTAGTAATCGTATGCTGGGGAGGAGCAAATTTAAAAGGTCCATTGAAATTGTATATATAACTACGATATGTTTTTGGGATATCAACTTACTGACATCATTCTTGATTTGTTAACAACTGGGAAGAAGATTGTGAAGGGAGGCTCATGCTCTACATTTGAATACATTTTGTTTCAATTTTTAAACTACCAGAAACTTCAATCATATGCGAGATTGTGATATAAGTGTGTAATCGGGGAGTTTTGGAGGATAGAATTTGAATTATTAAGGAAAGTTGTTTTTTTTTTCCAATTTTTGAACTACTGGAAACTTCAATCATATGCGAGATTGTGTTACAAGTGGGTAATCGAGGACTTTAGGAGGATAGAATTTGAATTATTAAGGGGAAAACAAAAAATTTAATTTTTAAACTACGAGAAACTTCAATCATATGGAAGATGGGTAATGGGGGACTTTTGGACGATAGAATTTGAATTATTGAGGAAAGTTGTTTTAATTTACACAGTAAAAATGGCACATTTTATCTGTTTTAAAATTTGATTTGCACATGACAAAACGGTGCATATGACTGTTTGAGTTTCTAAATTTTGAAGCCGCCAATGCAGAGCTTTATTTCTTGTTTTCGCCTGTAGCCTGCTGATTCTTTTCTTCTTTCTTGATTTTTAACTGCCATATTATAGTCATTATTAAACAAATCATTATTTCAATGTATACTGCTACAGATGTCTATGTTCCAAAAGATCTCAGACTAAAATCTTGGATTCATGGCAGGGTGTTTATGTGATTCAAATTTTTTAACTTGGCAGTTATTGGAAATATAGGAGGAAACAGTCTATCAGAAAGAAGATAAAATGCAATTTACTCTGAAAGACATATTTATTTTTTGTGTTATAACACTCTAATACATTTTAGTATATTTTGAAAAGATACTAAAAGGAAATTTAATTTATTTCTAAAGCAGATGGGTTTGAAAAGCAGCTGCACTTAATATTTAATCTAAAGGTGCATTTAGATGAATGAAACGTATGTGAAACGAATGTACAAGTTACTAGATTTTATTTTAGAACTTTAAATTCATCTTGAATAGCTCTTTTTTTATCAAGGAAAATGAAACACATGAGATAAATTTCAGAACATTTAAATTTAAGATTTTTTTTTGGTTTCTGTTTGTTTTGTGTACAAACTTCAAGTCTACGTTTTAATGGAATTACAGCTACAGGTCTTTCTTTAATTAGTTCTCATTTTCAATCAGCAAACATTCTTATAAGATTTTGAATTTACAAGGCCAAAGAGCAATCATTTTTGTAAGATCTTGAAGGACAGAGATTCCGTAGATAGTGTAGGAGGTGAAGGCTAGTTCCAATTTTTGATAGTGAAGAAAAGAAGTTCAAGTTTACTTGTAGAGTGGTTTGTCAAAAGTGAAGATTTTGATCACTTGAAGTTCAAATTTAACAAATATTCTTAGGATTGGGCATAAATAGGCATGTAGTGTGGTGTGATAGTGAAGATTTTAATCTCTTGAAATTTCAAAATTAACAATTATTTTTAAAGGTAAAAATTCAATGCAAGATGGACATCAGCTTCGTTAAATTCTTGCCATACTACTCTTTGGTTTGGGTTCCTATTTCATAAGATCCTAAAGTCTTTGTTTTTTATGGTTCAGGCTGTCAATCCAATCCTTTGAGGCACTATCATCTTGGTTGTGATGTGGGGTCTCCGAGTTTTGCACCCCTTGGTAGACCATTGGTGTATGTTGCAGATTTTCCATTGTCATTTGTGGCCATAGCTAGAGTGAGTATTGTTTTGGGCTTGGGTTGCAGTTCTCTTCATGAAAGAATCATGCCCCTTCCTCATTCACAATCTTCCCTCGTGATTTGTAGATAGGATAGATGAAAAATAAATATTTTTAACTTTCTCATGGTGTGGTCTATAAAGTTAACAATTTGTGGCCTTCTATTATACAATTGGATTTTGGAATCTTGGAAGCCTCTAATTGATGGCAAGATCAAGCTATTTCCTTATGCTAGGAGCTTCTTCATAGCAACTATTTCCGATTCAAAGGATGGAGACTTGGTGTTTGACAACAAATTATGACTGTGTGGAGTACACGCCCTTGGTCAAGTCTTGGTCTATTTCCTTCAATCCCCTCTCTGAATCTCTCTCCATATCAGACTAGTTTGGGCTAGGCTACTAAATCTTCCTCTCTTCTTCTAGCAAGAAGACACTATTGGCAATGCAATCAATCACTTCTTGAAGGTTGACTCTACTACTTCATAAGTCACACTATGTATGCCCATATTCTGGTGAACAAAGATATATTCAAGGCTTTTCATGGGGATATTGTTTTAATGGTGGAGGATAGGCCTTGTACTGAACCGCTTGACTATAAGGGTCTCTACTTTAGATGTAGACAATGTTTTGCCGTTGGTCACCTAGCTTTAGATTGTCTAGTCTCTCGATGAAAGGATGTGGCTACATGTAGAGGAATGCTCACAATGATCACTTGACTGTACGCTTTTGACGCTCTAGTTGATGGTTCCTCTCAAGAAGACAAGTCTTTTCGAGATGTTGGATCTTCTCCTATTGCTTCCTCTATGGCGAGTCTCACTCTTGAGGGGTTTCTCATGTGGTTGGTGCAGCTCAAGAGAGTCCTACTTCTACAACACCTATTGGCGAGTGCCACCTGGCTCTTATTTTGACTGCTGAGCTTCGTTTCCAATGTTTTTGGCCTACCCTTGGTTTTGATGTAGCACTCATTTGCTCTTGAGATGGTTGACTGTTAGCTGGCATCTCTTGCTAGATGTTCCTTCGTATAAAAATCACAAAGACATACATCATCATAAGGTTGCACAAAGTAAAACAGCATATTGAGAAGGCAAAATGTTTTATTTCATTGACAAAGGTATACTTGCAACAGTATATAACTTAAAATGCTTCTGCTTCTATATCATCGTTAAAACAAAGAAATACATGGTGCTCTCAGTCTGAAACTGAATTTGAGTTACAAAGCTAGCTCATAACTTCAAAGACCTGAGCTATTTCAGTTACAATCAGGAGTCTACAGCAACAAGAACTGATAAAAAAGCCTCCTTAGCCGTACTATATCTTCAACCTCAACAAATATGAGAGAACAATTGTTAGGGTCATTAATGACTTCAAATTGACCTGGTTGCCTTCCATCTTGGTTCTGAAAGAAGCCTCTGTTTTGATTTCTTCAAATTTTCTTAGGTGGCGTTGGATGAGGGAAGTGTTGACTTATTCTCAGCTTGTATACAATTTGGAATCCCCAGATGCCTGGCATATGCCTCCCAGCTATCCCATAAGTCTTTATTTGTTGTTCAAATTGCTCCAACTGCCTCATAATTGTCTTTCAACTCTTTCAACCTGTTGTGAGCCTCAGTTGCATCTTTTAAGGTTCATGTGATTATTAATGTTTGAAAGAATCTAAAACCATCGGTCAGCGTAGGAGACCTTCTAGACTAAGAATTCTACCACATGTCATAAGCAATATACCCTCCTTGCTATTTCTTTGGCTTAAATGTTCTTCATGCATCTATCTTCTATAATGTGAGATCTGTCCCTTGTCAGCTTTTTTATGCTATTATCTTCTTTCATGCCATGAATGCACTTTTGACCAATAACAGTCATTTCTGGCTGCTGTCATGAAGATTTTGCAATGCTTTTGTCTTTTATCATTCATGACTTCATAACAGACCTAAGTGGGAATGAATAAACTATCTTTTAACTTCACTATTATTTTCAACTTATAGCTGTTCTTTTTGACAAAAACTGTCATTTCTTACACTCTTTTAGACAGCAAATTACCATTTTGATTGTCATCACTTTCTGTGTATAACATGCTCTTCATGCCTAGTGAAAAACCCCTTTTGTATTGGTACATCCTTCATTGTTTCTTCTCATGAACAGTCTTTCATCCACTTATCAGATTATCAGATTCTGTTAGCTAGTATCCTTTAGAATTATCATATTTGTTGTTGACTGCTAAAAGGTCTTTGGACTGTCATTACGTTTTTTCAGTAATCACATGAGGACTGTCACTTGCTTTGAAGAACTATCGCTTGTATTGACTGCCCTACAACCTTGCCCATTGTACTTCTGTTCCTATCCTACATGAGTATGCACTACCTCTAGTCCATTATTATGCTTTTAGGACATACCTGTCCTTTTTCTCTTGCTTTGTTTTTTATTGTGTATTTTACCAACAAGCACAATGGTTCATCTTGCCTACCCTTTTAACTTGACAAGGCGTTATGTCAATCTTGTCAAAACAATAAAATTGCCCCTATATGTTGTTCTTATTGTCACATACACCTCTGCAGTTTTCTTGATTGTCTTGCTGCTACAAACTCTGTTGTTTTCAGGAGGTATTTAACATTCATACTTGTAAGCTGTTATAGTAATCATGCCTCCTTGATGACTGTCACTTACATTTATGACTACTGTAGTTGTGTCAGTGAACTATGACGAATTATCTTCTCACAAACGCCATCATACTTACATTTCTCTCATCTAAGCTTTGCAAGTTGTATAACACCTTTCAAACCTTTGTCAAGTATTATGATTGAGACCATTACTATCATGAGGCTTCGACTATCACATTCTTTGTTAATTGTCCTCACTCTTCACAATAACCGTTTTTTCTTGATTGGATCCCATAGACATTGTCCTCATCAAACTTACGATCATTTGATTTTTGTTTCATTCAACCGTGTCACTTTCCTTCTCTCAACTAGGCACTGTTACTCTTATCTAATGAAGCATTTAAAGCATTTGGCTCTCTGATGGTATAACCACCGCTCGTTAGATTCACTATCTTGTTTTCCTTTAATACCACTATAGACTGCTCTTTGGTTACTTTCTCATAATATTTGTGTATTGCAAATTCTTGAACATCTTTTACCATTTACCTTCATTGCTTGACTATCCCAAATGATTGTCTTCTCTTTATTGAGACTGTTCTCAACTTCATTCTCCAAACCCTAACTGTATATCTAGGTCTCTATATGAATCTTATTTCATTGCCTCTGCTTGCTATCCTCACCTTTGGACCGGTAGTTTAATACTCACAAATCAAATATAATCTTGAAGTTGAACTCATTAAAACTCCAAGTGAATTTAAGAATATTTATGGCAAAACAACAACACAGTGCACTTTCAAGTGACATTAATGCAATTATGGGAGGAAAACTTTTTCTTTTTGGGTGGTCCTTGAATTAAGACTCCGCCCTGTTCCAGAGTCCTGGTATAGCTCATAGTAAAGAAGATTTCACCACATTCTGAACGCCCTATAATCAGCATTAATTCTCTTTGTGAGAGAGAGAAACTCAAATCCCTGGTAAGTAAAGTTTTCCTTTAAGTTGGGAATTGTCACATATAGTCACTTGGAAAAGAGTCACATCTTACTTCTTGTTATGTGAGACCAGTGTGAACCCTCTCAATTAGAGTTTTACTCAACCTTAGCTTAATTTAGAAGGCTCCAACAGTATCTCTGATTTTTTCTCTGAGCAAAGAACAAGTTTATCATGGTGATTACCCAGAACTCTATGAAGTGCATGTAATCACTCTGCTTGTGCTGCAATACCACTCAAATTTAACCTCTCCTCTGAAGAAACTTGGGGAAATTATTAAGCTGGGAAGAATAAGCACAAAATCTATAAACATTGCAGAAGAGGGCAAGGTACCTGTTGCAAATTATAAGCTCTCTTGCAATTTAGAAAGGATAAAATCTGTTAATCATATGGGTCAACAAAGGAGTTTCTACAATCATGATGCCAATGAATTTCTATGTTGCACGATGAAACTAGTAACATTTTTATTGAATAGAGCTGTGGAAAAGTCTCTATGTACTTATGACAAAATGAAACAGATATCTGGCGCTTGGGACAACAAACCCATGCAATATCTGCAACATGGAAACTGTGCCCTCTTTCTTCCTATCTCAACATGTCTTATCCTTCTCCTTTGATCTGAACATGGTGAACGTGCCGCTTTCCAGTTGTCCAAAACATGAGAGGAAATGCCAACATCGAGGCGTTGGTTTCACGCCACAATGTGTGCCATAAATCTTTCTTTCTGTTCAGTAACGTGTGTGAGACCTTTGAATCTCTATCTTCCATATATCACTACATGCATCTTTTCTATGGTCTTGCACATGCCCTAATCAGAGCAGCAAAGAGAGAAAAAGAGAGAACCTTTACAAGGTTAAAGATAGTCTATAGGACAGACTGCCTCACACACTGATTTTTGCATTTTGGCTCTTTTTTGTGCAACTTGATGAGTGCCCCAGCTGTTCAACTATCCCCTCATTGAATATATCAGCCCAGGAGTTAAAGGAGTTTTTCCAACTTTGAGACATTGTAGATATCAAACTTATTTGTTTGGTGAAGCTTTTTGAGGAATATTTGAAAATAGAATTGCCAATCAAGCTAGTGGATAACAACAAAGATGCAGAAGATCTTTTGAAGATAGATACTCATTACAGTGAGTCTACTTGGGCTTAGCTCATACCTATTCACAAGAGCATAATGCCTCCATCCAAGTGAGCTACCTGGGCTTAGCTCATACCTATTCACAAGAGCATAATGCCTCCATCCAAGTGAGCTACCTGAGTTTTTTTTTCCAGTAAGACAATTTTAGCTTTCTATATACACCTTCAAATAAGTAGATACATTTGGAGTTTACTTTTGGTTTTCAATTGCATTCATTTTGTTGCATCTTCTAAGATGGAGTTGATATAGTGCGAAGGAGAGCTTGTAAGTATTGTAGAAGTGTATTACAGAAAAGGGTAAATATTAGAGCATGTTGTAGATATTCAATTTTTTATCTTAGGGGGAGTAATGCAAGAAACTTATTGTAACATAGTGTCTGTATTATGTATTGGAGACGTCCATTGTCCTTCAATATCAAAGGGGGAGAACATACCGATGATGCAGAGAATTCAGAAGTGTTTCCATAAATGAAAGAGGAGATTTTCTCAAATATGACTTTGTGTTGCTATTGATGTCAAAATTGTTGTCGTTGATGTCAGCAATGGTTCAGACGTAGAGTTAAGTGATGTTCTTGTGAATTCTAGAATGGTACAGTATCCGATGTATGCACATGTGTTGACATTGATATATGAAAATTATTGGAGATGATAATTAACTCAGAGAGAGAGAGAGAGAGCAATCATCTCCAATAATTTTTATACATCAATGTCAACACATGTGTATACGTCTGATACTACACCATTCTGGAATATACAGGAACATCACTTAACTCTACGTCTGAAACATTATTGACATCAACGACAACAATTTTGACATCAATGGCAACTCAAAGTCATATTTACAAAAGTCTCCTTTTTCATTGATGGAAACACTTTTAAATTCTTTGCATCATCGGTATATTCTCCCCCTTTGATATCAAGGATAATGGACATCTCCAATACATTATACAGACATTATGTTACCAAAAGTTTCTTGCATTACTCCCCCTAAGATCAAAAATTGAATATCTACAACATGCTCCAATATTTATCCTTTTTTGTAATACACTTCTACAATACTTACAAACTCTCATTCACACTATATCAACTCCATCTTAGGAGATGCAACAAATTTTTCAAACTCCAAATGTCTTCTACTTATTTGAAGGTGTATATACAAAGCTAAAATGATCTTACTAGGAAAAAAACTAAGGTATCTCACTTGGATGGAGGCATTATGCTCTTATGAATAGGTATGAGCTAAGCCCAAGTAGACTCACTGCAATGAGTATCTATCTTCAAAAGATCTTATGCATCTTTTTTGTTATCCACTAGCTTGATTGACAATTCTATTTTCTGATATTCCTCAAAAAGCTTCACCAAAAAAATAAGTTTGATAGATCTACAATGTCTCAAAGTTGGAAAAACTCCTTTATTTTCTTCCTCAAATGAGGAAAAGGTGGAGACCATCTTTTCACAAGAGATAGAAGAGTATCCATTTCCAAGACACTGGGATACTACGGTCGTAGAGAACAAGAGTGACGTCAAGGTTGATTTCTTGGACCCAACACCATCAAGAGGATGCCCCATAAGGCAACTAGCTCTGCAAGAAATCTGCAAGTTTTTTTCCGGTCATGCTTACTACTAAGCATGAGAGTGAGTGTCACAAGAATAAGCAAGTTTTTCTTGCTAAAAAAAAACATGCCCTTGTGTTGGAGAACTTCGTTGTTCTCAGCATTAGGAAGGCATTCCAACAAGTTGTGGTATATATGATATTCTTGTTACCCTGACTGGTTACCCATGTGCATGAAAGGAACACAAAACTTTTAGAAAGGGCAGCTACTTCAACAAGTGAGTTAATGGTTTTATTTGACATTTCTATTTGTAAATGTTTATACATGGTAGGTTAGCTGTTTTTACTTTTCAAGAAGTGGATAAGCACAAGTTCTCCCTCCTGGAGATAGAAATTTTTGGTCTTTTGCTTAGGTTGCTAAATTTATAGATTTCATATTGTTACTTTTGGCTAATACGTCGTATTTTAAGCACTAGTGACTCCATGCCCAATGGATTTATTAAGGCCACTGATCCTATGCTTGGCACGAAAGCATGCCCTCTGAATCGCTTGAAATGTTGGCTATTTTTGCCACCATTACCCCATCTCAGATAACTGATCTGAGATACTTTATCATGGGCTAAAACTATATCATATGGGAAGAGCCAACTCATAGTGTTTTGTGAAGATTTGTTGCTAGAAAATCATGTTATCTCCCCTTCTAGTCACCTCGCATCCTCACGGTGTTGCCTAATGTTTTCCATGCTAATGTGCAAGTTTGTGGGACCAGTGCTAAAAAAAGGGAAGTAATGTCCTTGCATCTCCACGATGTTACTCATTATCTTTCAAATTGTCATGTGTGTGTGCGGGGTGAAATCAAATCAAGGACCAGTAGACCTTGTTCTATTAAAACATAAGGCTCAAGCATCTTTGCAGTGATCAATGACTCTTTTTCATGTGTTCTTGCGCCATTATTTTCAAAATGTTCACTCGGTTAAGCACACATGCCCATGGTCAATCATTCAACGTGCCTCGTATCCCTGTAGTGGTGTGTAGAATAAAGTAGTGTGTTTTGCGGGTGCGCAGGGTGGCGATAATATGTGGTGTTTTTTGCACCGACATTTTCTTTTGCCAGCAACCCGGTTTGATTATCAGTGACTAACGTGGCCGCAGGGGCTAAACTTAATGTTGAACTACTTCTTTGGCCCTGTAAACACAACACTAAAGCAACCCATTCCCATTTACTACTTGTAGAAGTGTTGTTATTTTTTGACACGCATCACTTTACATTTGTATTACAAAGTTGACTGCAGAGCATGGGTTGTCCCTTTGCTCTACATATGTAAATTTGTCTTTACTTTCATTAATAGAAATGTCATTTTTTTACTTTCTCTCATATTTAACTATCGTGTGTGTCTTTGTCTTGTGTTGAATACTTATATTTTGTCTTTTTAGTTTGTACACTATGTGTAACATGCTCATGAATGTTGTATTGTGAATGTAATTTTCCTTATAGCATCTCTGGTGGAGAGGCATCTCGACCTTTTACCAAGTTTCATAATATTAATATATTTAAGTCACTTAAAATTTTATTGAAGTTGTTTATTTATTAAACTACATTGTAATGAACCCAAAATGGGGATTATTTAGTCTTGGTAACCTTTCGACAAAAGGGAATGTAAACGGTTATGAGAAGACATACGGTTTTGTAACTGTCCGAGAATCTCTATAGATGGACAGAAATGTAATCGAATAAGGAGGTGAGTGAGTTACGATAGATAGTGAAAAAGAGTGGAAAAGAATCGGGCTCAGCCAGAGAGCCATTCATGTTATGTATGCAATTTGGATTTTAATGTAGTGGATTCTATAAAATGGTGTTTTCAGATTTCGTTGAGTCATTTTCCTTATATCTTATGCAGATCGGTTCCAAAGGCTTTATTATTGATTGATTACTATATGTTTCTTGTTTCGGGTTTTTGTTGAAAGAATTTAATAGTTTAATGAATCGGGTTTCGTAGTATTGGCAGTCGAGATTTAAAAAGTTCATTTTAATTTATAATCTGGTTCTATGACAGTCCCGATTTGGAATGATGAAAGTCGGTTTGTTTGGCCAAAGATTGAATTGAAAACCCGATTGTAAATGTTCGAGTGTATTGATTATGAAATGGTTTTCAAAAACCGTTACACAAGTTTTGTGTTAGTTTCATACAACTGATATCGGGAAGATTATCAAAACTGTCTATGCCACGCAGGAACCGAGAGAAATGTTTCTATAATCGTGTTGAAGGAGACCCAAGAGAGAGAACTATCTTGCAGAGTTATTTGGATTTGAAGCAGCCCGGAAGATATTGAAAGTCGTTCTTGAAGCGACGGGCGAAGATCGTTAAATTTTGAACTCGGCCTTTGTAATGAAAAAGGTGGCAAACTTTCTTCCACATGCATGTTCATACTGCGATAGACCCGCATGGTGGTGGAGTTCAACCTCAGCCGTGGACGACCCGCATGACATGCTACCATCAGTGATTATTGGTGAGATGATACAGTGATTAATCGTGGAGTATAGTATTAAGTTTACATTATTGTTATTGGAATATTGAAAGGAATATAAGCCTCTAAATAGATGTTTGTAAAGAAAGATAGAATAATATGCAGCGTTAAAGAATCTGTGATGCCTCTCCGCATCAATCTCATTGGTTCTGACCTATGTATGAGTCCTAAGAAGACATATTAGAGTTGAGATTGTATAGTTTTGGGTGCTTTGTTGATGATTATGTGCAGTTGTTGGCAAGGAGCAACCACAATTAATCTAGTGCATCAGCCCCTTTACGGTTTTGAATTTTATCTTTCTCCCTTTTTCCTCAAAGTTGTTAGTTTAGATAAATTAGGTGCATCTTATTTGGAAGGAAGTCAGCTTTCTCTGGAGATTTATCTTCATATGCGCAAGGTCCTATACTTGGAGGTTGATTCAATGTTTCTCAAGGTTGCTTGGGTGTCATACCCCAAGAAAGGGTGCAAGATTTTGTGTTAACATTTACTTCCTTGTTTGAGCATTCTACTATACCTTCAGACTTGACAAGTAACTCAAAGTCTACAAGATCAAACCAAAAATTCGAACTATAACTCTAAATATGATTTGCAGCAAAAAGTTTGAAAGATCAAGTTTAAATCCCTCTTTAACAATAGCAAAATACTCACAATCAATTTTCAAAAAATGTTGTCACATAACACCTTGAATTAGCACAAAGTCTAAAAGCAATTTTATTTACATCTAAGCTCAAAGTCTTAGAGTGCTCAACAAATTGGTGAGGGATTGAGAACACAAAGCGGGAGAAATATAACTAACTAGGACTTATTTCACAACTAACTAATTGCAGTTGACTTATTCAACATTACAAGTGCTATTTTAAGTGTTCAGAGACACAACTCAAGTACGACAGGAGGGCTTGGTGAAAGCATTTTGTCCCAAAATGGGAACTTGCATCCTTGATTGGTCTGCATCACAGTGGCTTTATTAGGGAACTGAATTTGGTAGGTCATGTGTGCAAACAGGACAGACAAAGGTAGGAGACAAAGGTAGGTTGAATAAGATGCAAAAGTGGGGTTACAAGTGAATTTCGAGTCTTGGAGATTGTATTGCAAGTTGGGAAAAACATGAGCATTGACTTGTAATTTTGAAAAATGAGAATGCAATTGTGTATGTACAAGGGGAATATGTCAAGTTGCACCTATAATTGGGTCCCATAGACCCAATTTCAAGTGATTTTGAATGCATTTTAGACTGCATTTTGGTTCTAGAAGGTCGACTGCATGTGGAGGGAAGAGAATTATATTTTACAAGTGTCAAAATTTACCTTACAAGGCCAAATTCAGGTTTTGGTGAACGTATTACAAATTTGGGAAAATAAAGTTTGTATTTTTGTGCTATAATGACAATACATCTCTTAAAACTTGAATATGCATATTTGGGAACATTAAAGATCTTAAAACCTTGAAATTTTGCATTGAGAACTCAAAATGAGTATGACCTAGGCATTTTATGAAGACAAAAATATCATGAAGATGTGAATGGGAGAAGAACACACTTGGAAAATCCAATGACCTAAGCAATAACAACATGAATGAAGAATCATTAAGCTAATGGAAACAAACATTTTCTCAAAAACATTTAGAAGAAGAAGAAAATACCAATGATTCTTAACCTTGATACAAGGACAAAAAAACCATGTGTGTTATGAAATATAAAGAATAAAACCCTAAACAACAACACAATCATAGTGCATACTTGAAAATCGTAATAAAAAATGTCTACTAAAAATGCCACCAATCGAATAGAAAAAATGCCTTCAAGTCACACAAAAACGTCGTCCAAATACTAACACAAGATTATAAAATAAACCTTGGAGATTGAAACATGACCCTACACTACACCTTTAATGCAAACTTTAATTTTGGATGTGTTTCAGAGGATGAATGTAAGTTTGAAGCTTAAATAACTTAGGATTTTCGCATTCAAAGCCCCGATGCAAGCATTAACATAATATTTCAAACTTGTAGGTCTCAAAATGTAACCCGAAATCACTTGAAATTGCATACATCGGGTTTCAGAAGAAATATTACAAGTCTTAAACTTGTTGTCTTTCAAGGTTTGTATTACAGTTTACAAATTTGATTTATGGGTGAAATGAAGCCAACTTGTATTTTGGGCTGCATAAATTAATTTACAACTAAAAAATAAAGTGCAATAAAGAAATCATACTTTTATATGCTTAAGTACAAGTTGTATAAAACATGCCTTAAAGACTTAAAAAGTCTATTTACAATTTTAAAACTAAATGAGAAGAGGAATTTCAGGTTTTGGATAACAATTTACAAGTTTTGAAAAGGTATGTAATAGTATAAAAGGGTTGCAACTTTCATTTCAAGTTCCATAATCCGATTTGTAAGTTTCTTTTTGGATATAAAACATAAGTTTGCAATGATTTGACTTGTAACGGGTGACCCAAAATCCAAAATTGAACAAAAAGACAACAAAAATTTAATCAAAAACTGGAAATGGACAAAGCAAAAGTGGGAAAATATGACCAAGGCTACATGTAGTCTTACGCTTATGAGATTTAGCCTCGTAAAGTGTGTCTTAGAGAGTAAACTATGATTCTAACTCAAAATTCGTAGGGGTTTCTCTATTTTTGTAAATTCAAAATTAGAGACAACACACACAATGTCATTTCTCTTATGAATCCTATCAAAATCCAATGATAATTATTGTCCACCGTTATTTATTTTCAACAACTTGATCTTCCTATCTATTAGGTTCTCTACAAAAGCCTTTATTTATTACAGCCAAATAAAGAACTTAAATTTATGCTTGATAAAATAATCCTAGTTCTTCCTATTAAATCATCAATGAATGATGTCATAACAATATTATTCAACTTAAGATCCATCTACTAAATAAAAAAATATTACCATGAATGAAACTGAAAATTCTATTGAATATCGTAGAGCTTGAAAAAAATTGAACAAAATTTTATCTTCATTAAATAATGTTCACAAAATTTAAAAAATGAAATAATTAATCAAATCCTATACAATAATTTTATTTTTAAATGAATTGTGGTCTTTCACACTCAAGTGGTTGATGCACTCATTGCACAACATAGCTTTCTTTTCCATTAACTTTCTCTTTGATCTAAGGGTATGATTCAAAATTAAAATAGCATTTCTAAATGCTACAAGTACGACCATTGCAATTGTAGATTTTGTTGCATTGTTAATTTGTGTAGGTATAGATTCTATAATTTTTTTTTTTTATTACTATTGGTAAATTCATACATCAAATACAAACTCTAGTATCAAAATAAAGAAGAGTTCCAACTTGAATCATTTTCTAAGTATATAACTCAATGAATTATCTTACGCGCATCTTTGTTAAAGTCTACATACACAAATTTAATAAATTCAAGTGACTAGCAATAGATTTCAGTCTTTCTTACCATATTTAAAATATCTTACTTAAGACTCTATGTACAAGTAGACTTGAGTCTAACTTGTGTGTGTGAATTTCATTTTCTATTTTTTATTTTCCTCTTTATTTTATATTAATAATCAAATAATATTTGGTAGATTCAAATGTTTCCTTCTTAGCTCCTTTGAGAAAAGAAAAATTCACTTCATTAAGAATAAACTTAGTGGTTGTAGTATCAACAACTATTGTACTAGGTTATCCTAAGAGTTTGAAAAAGTAGTAGAGTGATGCATTAACCTCCATTGTTCATCACTACATAACTATAATGTTATAAAAATTATATGTTTAGGAATAGTTTCAGCATCACCTATCTTCAAAATACAATATTATTAAAGGGAGATTATTCCCCACGAATATAGATTGGCACAAGTTATCACTTCTCTTAAAATGATTTTCCATGGTAGCTTCTTGTGAAATATTTTGGAGCACTAAACCTACTGAATAGACTCTAATAATGATGTCTTTCATTTTTGTCTGGCAAATTATAGTTTTTGAGCTTCATCGTTAAATTTTTTGTGGATGATTGTCTCTCATGGATCTTGATATATTAACAAGTACTTCATTTTGAATTTCCAAAGCTTAAAATTAATGTTATTTGATGTTTGCATCTCCAATCAGGATTTGCTTTCCATATTTAACATAAAATACAATCTCCCCATTATAAATTGACTTAATCATATATTATTTACAAAAAATCTTTTTCCAAACACTAAGGATACGAAGAATTGCCTACGCTTTACTAAATGAAAGTAATTAAAAAATAGAGAAAAAAAATCCTAATAAATTTTTTTTTAGAAGGAAATGCAATATAAACTAATGTACGACAATTTTTAAAAGATATAAAGCACATGTATTAACATTCAACCACATAGAATATAGATAATATAGTGATTTACCTTGAGAAAATACCTTTTTAGAATAACTAACAACAAAAGGAAGCTTATTTTATTATTCAATCACCAACAATATAGTGGTTACAACACATTCAAAGTATACACTCCCTTGTTATTTGTACTTTTTATTGAGAAATTTGGTAGCATAGCCCCCTAAAACTCTTGCAGTGATATTACATCTCAATGCAAGAACCTAAATATAGAAGTAGAACATGCAAAACATAAGTAATAAATGAGAAGTCGTGGGAAAAAACTACCTCAAATATGGTGCCATATCCTAAGCCAATTTTCTAATGCTTCATTCTAAGGTGGGTCTTAGGGTTATTTTCACATGTATTTTAATGTATCATAAGGGTTTAATTATTTCATTAGGAGAACTTAGGTTCTTTGTTCACTCCATTCAAATATATTATATGATACGTCATTATTTCACATATAAATTTGTTAAAAGGACCATTATTGACCATGGAAACTCCTTATATGCTCTTACATGCCATAAGATTATGTCAAATCTATTACATTTACAATGTCATATATTCTCATATACATATTAAATAACACCATATATGTTTACATGTATTATAATCCAAATATATATGACATAATGCCACCTCAAAGTGATCCACTATTTCCCACAAAGGTGAATAAAATAAATATAAAAATTATTAAATAAATATAATTTAGGATTGCAAGGTGTACGAAACCTATTTCCAAATTATCACCCTTGTCATATACCTACCAAGAGAAAAGGGAAATTTCCAAAAAACATAAAAGTTATTATTAGGAGTCATGATTTCCATAGACTCACAACTCTATTTAAACATTTTTGTGCTCATCAACTTTGTCAATGTGTTAACTTCCTCTTATCTTGAAACCCATCATCTTTTAATATTCCCCAACCTACAATGATAACAATTTGAAGGAGATAGAGACACGTTTCCATGACAATATCTTTAATAAACTTGTAAAATGATTGCATAAAATCTGATGAAATAGAGGTCTCTAGAATTAAAATGATTTTTTATAGAATGATATGCATTCCATGTGCAAAATAATTATTATTTTAATATCAAGCTATAACTAAAAATTCATTCGTGGTTGACTTCTTGGTGAAGTGGGCTTCAAAGAATTTAGATGGTTGGGATATTGGGGAAAGGAATGGATTACCCTTTGATTATCTTGAGACTTTGGAGACGGTAATGTTGGAGGACAAAAATATGTAGTGTTGTTGTTGGGAGTTTTTGTTTGGAACCTCTTTTTTGTAGTTTTTGTCTTGGTTGGACCTGAGGCTTTTTCTTTGTATTCCTGAATTCTCTTAAATAAATTTTTACTGGACTTCTTTTCAAAAAACAAACTAAACATTCATTCACTAATTTTATTTTATATTTTATTATAATAAAGTCTCTCACACTAAAAATCCTATGAGTTGCATCTAGGCCACATTAAAGTCCCATGTTGCTCGTTGAATAGTCACATGCATTCCTTGCCATTGAATATTCGATGTGCATGTATATTTTTGTTCAATACCCTATTTGTATGCCACCCATAATATTTTCATGTGTCAAGAGCATGGATTCCAAAGTGTTGTTGTACTCAACAACTCATAAATAAGAATAAAACATTTGACACTTTTGAGTTTCCCTATACATATACACATGAATGAAACTTAGTTTAATTTATACTTGTGTATTCAAGTTTAAATATATTCATCTTTATTGATCCTTCAGAGGCTCACACCTAAATAAGGGTATTTGAGAAGTTTCACGGGTATGAGACCCCTTGCGCCTTGTGAAACGATCTTCAAGGTTTCAGAAGTTGGATCTTCATTTTAATAGATTTTGAAAAAGAGGAAGAAAGGTTTCTTCAAAGTGAAAACTACACTAAGGGGGGATGTTCTAGTGTAAATCTTTTGCAACACTTTAAAACCTTTCAAGCAAGCTTGAAAGACATTTTTAAATCTTGTCAAGCAAGATTGAAAGGCATTTTAAAAAATTTCAAGCTAGGGATATATTACTTTCCAAAAGGAAAGGCATGATGCACTACAAATCCTTCAAGGTTGGAAAAGAACAAAACACATGAAGTGAAAAGAACATAAAGTGAAATATTCAATCCTTATATGCTTTTATGTATATACCTATTTTCACAATAGTTAACCATTCTAGGAAATATGTTATAAATGGTACAATTCATCTTCTATTTTAGAGTAAAGTGGAAGAGTAAAAAGCATACATGATCCACAATTTATCAAGATGAGTGGAAGACAAAGAGACCAACATTAGTAAATATGACCAAATACATAGATTACTAGCACATAACACATTAGTAACCAAATGAAGAAAGGCAACAAACGCATGGGCTCCATATTTTAATAAGAGCAAACATGCCAAGATCAGAATGCAGGTTGCACATTACAATGTTAATGATAGAATAAATTTATTTATATATATCTTAGGAAAAGTGAACACTTGTGGTCTATTTCAGTTAATGTTTAGTTTTTGCTGAAAATTTGAACTCTCTTTTTACAATTGATCTATGGTTTTTATAGATCATTCCTCTGTTATGCATGCTAACATTGTGATCTCTTAATCATGGAAGCCATTACCAAATATCCCCACGTCCAGGAATTTTGCATTATTAATCTTTACAACCTCGAGGCATGAACACCCGTTATATCTTTTTAAAACTACTTCACCATCATGGGAAGATAGCTTGCTAATTCCACTCACTAATTTGTTTTCCCTTTGAATGCATGGTGGTGGGTTTCAAATTGGATAAAATCTTCATCCGGATATTCCATGAGATGGAAAAGTGGCATTCGTCTTTGGAGGATGCAAACCCTATCACGTCCTTGAACGTTGCAGCCTAGATGTGTGTTGCGTATGCAGGAACCTTTGGAAATCCTCTCTTGAAGCTGGGTTGAAGATGCATAGTGTTGATACATGGTCGGTCGACAAGTAGGCTTAAATGTTAATCCCTAGTGTGCTTGGAAAAGAGTGCCACATTGACATGTGTCCCACCACAATGAAATGCATGAATAGAAGGATGAGAGAATAAGGTCGCAGAATTTAGGAACTTAAGTCAAGGAGGTCGACTATTGTAGATGGTGTCTACAATGTTTACTAAGTGCATTATGAATTTAGATAAAAATATGTGCTTGATCTAAATTAATTAGGCACCTTGATTAACATGAATCTCAAGTTTGAGGACTACACAAACCCATCAAAGTGAGTTGTGTGGGATATAGTCTAAATTCATTCATGTAATGATTTAGATTGATGGTTTTTTACAGGTTTTCTAAATATTCCAAATTTTGTGAGTTCCTTTCAATCCTTGATATGGTATAAGTATAATAAATCTCCTTAAATGTTTTATATTATAAACTAATTTAAATTATTTATATTTTTCTACCCTTCATACACATGCGCGCACACACACACACGTGCACACACACGCACACACATGCATGCATGCATGCACTGACACACACACACATGCATGCCTGCATGCACGCACTGACACACACACACACATGCACACGCGCACACATACACACACATGCACCCACACATGCACACACACATGCACATGCACACACACACACACATACGCACACACGCACACACATGCACACACACATTATATATTTCTACCCTTGACGCACACACATATTATATATTCCTACCCTTGACGCGCACACACACACACACGTACATATGTACAGAGATACACACGCACTCACACACATGCACACACGCACACACACATGCACACACACATGTACATGCACATGCACACACACACACATGCACACACACACGCATGTACACAAACATACACACACATATATGCGTACACACACACACACTTCACGTGTATACACATACACAAACACACATGTACGCACACCCACATGCACACACGTACAGACATGCAACCTCACACACACACACACACCCATGTGCACACGCACATGTGAACACACACTCACACACATGTTGGGATTAATGAGAAGTGTGTACTAAGAGGGGAGGGGTGAATCAGTACCTCTAAAATGTTTTGTATCCTTTTATCAATTAACCTTTGTGTAATCAATTGTACATCCATCCATCTGATCTATACTATCTTGATGTGAGTTATATCAATTCATTAACTTAACATACATATGAACATTCATAGAAACATTCATGAAAGTAATTGACACATAACACAAGATATGATATCACAGAAAACTCATGTTAGGAAGTAAAAACTGCGGTGGGGATGGCACTCACAAAATCTTCACTATCTGCAGATTGGAAGGGGCCGGTTAAGGTTTACAATTTGATCACTTTTGATGATCTACCCTGTTAAGAGTATCGGTGGAGACCTGTTAAAGTCTACTCTGTTTAGAGCTTTAGCAACACTATTGAGTGTGCACTTGGTTAAGAGATTTATATTTGGACTGTTAAATCCACCTTCCTTGAAAAGATTTTTACACTTTGCTCCACTTGTTAGAATGATAGCAAATTACAATTTGACCTGGTAAAATGAAAACTCCTATTGCTGATACAAATCCATTTAAGTTTACATGAATAAGATTATCACCTAATTGTGATTGAATAATACTTCTGATTCTCAGTAGTCTTTGTTCTTGGTTCTAATAACCAAATTCACCTTTTGTTGTTCTGGTTCTTGAAACTTTCAATCTAATCCATAGATGTGCTCGTTTCCTTCATTCATACTCTCCTCTATATTCACATCTTTGTATAATGAATGATTGCATCATCTATTTATAAGATGGATCGACTTCATTAAGTTTCATGAAAAACAATGTTAACTCTAAGATGAGGTTTACAACTTTTACCTAGATCTCCTAGTCTATGTGTTTTAAATCAGTTAGATTGATTAAAGCACTTACATTCATGTTTCTTGTCCCTAAAGAAATGATTTTAAAAAAAAATCAAGATTCTATAAATAGATCAAGACTAATTTATCTGACGTGGAAGTCAGATCCACTTTTTGCGGGTTGCAACTGACTCTCAATTTATGTCGGTTGGTTATGCTCTGAAATCAGTTGACTGTCTTTCAGTTTTGTTCTCTCAGTTTTCTTTTTAACTGTCTCTCGGTCTGCACTGTATCCTTCATGTCGGGTACCTCTGTCAGGTTCCTCTTTATCCTTTTGGCTTTGTATTTTCGGTTTACACACAAAGTTGTGTCGTCGGTTCTCTTTGTACTTAGTCATCTTCGATGATCTCTTTATATCTGATTTTTAGTTTGCACTTGTCCTATCTTTCAGTGTATGCTTACCGAAAGTGTTGTTTGCATACTAATGGAAAATTATTGTCATCAATCTCCCCCTTTGACATTAGTATCAAAAACTTATATGTGCAAGATACTAACAAAATGTTAAGTGTATACAACATATATAATCCTTAGTCATTTCATGACTCCCCCTATGTATATGCCGGTATATCTGTACATATGATATATTTCCCTTTGTAAATACACATACATATCATTGTCCCTCTGAATATATATCATTTTCCCCATATGAATATACATATACATATCATTTTCCCCCTTTTTTGATATTAAGGGCAAAGGTCTATACCTTATAGTTTATCAAAAATGTGGGAGTGTGAAGACTTCATGTCTTCCATCATTTTCTCCCATTGTTCCTCTAAATTATCAAGATCCATGTGCTCAAGTGTAATCTTGGAGTGCATATCATAGATGTTGTCTGCTACAGACATCTCGAGGGTTGCTATTAGTTGCCTTGTTGAACTGATGTGTTGTTGAAGCAGTGTTAGATTTGGTAGAAGTTGAGCTTGGAGCTCAGTGACTTCTTCCCTAATGTGTGTCTCTGCTTCCCATAGTTCCTATCTTAACCTCTTTATTTCAATGATCTTCCCATAATGCAGCTTTAGTGCATTGTCTCCATCGGTGGTTAAGCTTTGAGCACTGTTAGCTAGATCTGTATCTAACTTTGCTATGTTTTCACTATTTTATTTAGTGAACTTTTCAAGTGTGCTAAGTTGTTGAATTAAGGAAATAAATTCAGTTATAGTTGGATCTAATTCAGTAATGAATTCTGAAAGATTTACCTTGTTGACTGTCATTTCTTGGCTGATGTTCTCAATAAGTTTCTGTTGGTACTTCAGCTCTGCTCTCTCCTCAATTGCCTTATCTGCATCAATGTTCTGTGTTGTTATTGCTTCGGTGAGAGTGGCTAATTGATTAAGAATTGGCTTATTCTAATCAATATCAACATCGGGTACAATCTGTTGCAATATGTCCCTTGTTGTTTACAGTACCATGGAGTCTCAGTGTTGTTTCCTCAGCTTCTCCTGTAATGCCTTTATTTGGCATATTTCTCTGTATTCTTTCAATTGCTCATAATCAAGTGTTGTTGGGTCACATTTTGGAATCACAATAGCTTCATCCAAAGTGACTTCCAACTTATTTTTCTTTGATTTCTTCTTCTTCTTCTTTTGAGTAGCACTAGAATGCAGTACCATTTCCAATTTCTCGGCTTTGTCCGTTGTGCTTGATGAATTTACTTGTTGTGCTTCTTTTTGCTGCTTTGTATTGGTTTCAGCTTCTTGATTTTCTGTAGACGTCTCCACATTAACCTTCACATTGTTGGTAGCAACATTTTTGGTTTCCTCAGGAGTGTCATCTTTAGGTTTATCTCCTTCATCGGTGTCCTTAGCTTCATCCTTCTTTGTCTCTGCATCATTTTCTATTGTGTCTACATATGCTTGCTTCGTATCTCCTTCGGTAACCTTATCAGTGGTGGTTACTGTGTGAGTGTCTCCGATGTCTTTCTAATCATCTGTATTGTCATTCTTTCTTTCTTCCTCTACATCCTTGGGAATATATTTTTCAGGTGACTTGTATGTTTCTTGCAGAATATTGATAGCTTGTATCAATATTGGCATATTGCCTAGTATGTTCACCTGTGCAGTATCAATTGTTGTGTCCTAATCATCGGTTGTGTCCTTGGTAACATGAACATCTTCATCTTTATTTACTTCTTTTGTTGGATCATCGGTAATGTCAATGATAATGTTATCCACAATGTTGTCCTTTGTGGTGTTAGGCCATGACTCATCTCCATCATCCATATTTTTTTTGTTGGTTGTGTCTTCTTCTTCCTTGTCTAACTCAACTGATGTATCATCTTTTGCATCTTTTATTAAGATTTTTTCTTGAGTTGCCTTATCAACATCTTTCTGTTGTAGGTCTTTGTCGGGGCTATCTTCCTTAATAGGTCTATTTAGAATTTTACACCATTTCTTTTGGATCTCTTTTTCAAGTTCTATTAGCCTCCCTTCAAGAAATTTGTAGGCTCTCAACTTCGGTGAGAATTCATTTTTGTGTTTCTCCATCATATCATCAATTTCTTCCTTCTTGGATTCAGAAGGCATGAGAGTAACAAGTACTCTTTCTCTTATTTCCTTCTCATTCTTCAAGGCAAATGACCATCTTGCATATAATCTGTCCAAGAGTTCCCTTGGTACCATACTACCTTAAAATTGCATTGGTACATATTTGAATTTATACATTTTTGCTATGATGGCATCTTCTATTTTATTCTGATCTTTTGGATCTAATTTCAACCATCTTCTAATCTTAGAATCTGTAATAGATTCTTAATTTGCAATAGATTTGCATATGTCATCAATTCTTTCTGGAGCTTTAACCTTAACATTTTCTGCCTCTACAACTTCATCTTGCTTGGTGTCTTTAATGTCTTCTCGAGTTCTGATAAGCTTCCTTATTCTTTTGTTTGCCCCTCTTTTCATTGTGGTTTCTTTCCTCTTGTATGTTCTTACTCTTCCTTTCTTTAAAGGTGAAGGAGTTGAAACCTTAGATGTTTGGCTTCTTGTTCTAGAAGCAGTTGTGGTCCTTGGCTTCTTAGTTGGTGGAGGAGGTGGTGAATCTGACTTTGTGGCCTCGAAGTCATTCTTTTCTTTAGCATCACCAATAGGTAGTTGTCCTTTGGTTTCTTCCTCCTGTTCAAATTCCTCTTCATCCTGTATAGTTTCTTCCTTTGTTGCCGACAGTGTCTTCTTAAGGTTCTTGACCATCTTGTCCTTTTTCCTAACAATTTTCTTTACAACCAGGCCATATTTTATTCTTGTTTTGGCCTCCTCATATGTTCCAAACTTGGGTTGTTTATTATCTAGAGGTTCATTTAACAAGGCATCAATTGATTTAGAAGCATGATCAATGTTTATCTCATATTCTAATGGTTGAAGCCATGTTGTCCTTGGTACAACATGCTTGATATAAGTATGATCTGTATCAACCATAAAACATATTTCATCTTTATACTTTCAATGAGTTGCTCGGGGATCCTTACCCTCTTCTGCATTCAGTCTTTGAATACATTAAATTATTCATCCATGACTGTCTCAAAATTATCTCCGAGTGAGGTTATGTGTTCATTGATCTGCATGGTGACCGGTTTTGTGCTATCCCATTTGATATTTCCTACCGATGGGAATGTTTCTTGAAAGTAGAATAAAATGCACATTATGAGTGAGTCAAACTTACATGTGTTTGTCTTTGCATTCCTTATAGTTTTCAAGTTCTCTTCTAACTGGTTCAGTAGAAGTTCGGGTAAGTCCAACTGTGTTCCCTTCTTCATAATCTTGTAATTTGTGTCTACTGCACCAGATGCTATGTTGTTCATCCTGCTGACTTGGAAGAATTTGTAGCCTAAAACACATTCACCGAATTTCATCTCATCATTGGTAATGGTTGAAACCTTTAGTCCTCTACCGTCCCATTTGGCTCCTGTGATCTTCTCGATCTCAGCCTTGGGAAGGTGCTTTAGTGCTTTTACCTTTGCAGTTACAGGGTAACCGGTGACTGCATGGATAACATCTCGAGTTATCATCTTCGGTTCATCAAGTCATAGCTTGTGATTATGCATTTGGCTCAGATCTAACTGAATCCACTCGGTTCAGTACTAACTGAATCCACTCGGTTTTGAAGATCTTCGGGAACATTAGGGCATTAGTAAGCCCTTTCACCTGTATGTGTTTGTGTTCATCTTTTAATGACCCATCTTCGTTGCATAGCTTCTTATAATCTTGTTCTACCTCCAAATCTCCAATTTCTACTATCTTGCAGTGGATGAATGATCGTACGTCTTCCACGAGAAAAACCCTAGCTGGTATTCGCAAGAATTCTCTAGCATCGTCAGGTTGTGAGGAAACCTTAGGGTGAATCTTGGAGTTTGGTTCCTCATATGTCAAATTCTTGATGATCTTGAACTCATCCTTCTTGGTGTTCTTTGATTTCACAGTTCTTGAAGTCGTGGCCATTTTTTAGATTTTAGGGCTTTATGTGAAATGGAGTTGTCAATTGTCGTAGAACTTACTGCATACACCTGTAATGATTTTTGATCTACGTGGAGTGCTGGTGGTCGAGTTGTGGTCGCTCTATGATCCTTTCGCTTTCCGCTCAAAAATCACTCTTTGTCACTATGCTCTGGTCATGGTGAATAATGAGACATTTTGTTTCCCTTTTATAGATGTTTGACCTAAAACGTGTGTCATTAATTCTTACCAACTCATCGGTGTGTGAAGACGAAGTTCGTCGGTTAAGACTTCAACTTTCCTTCGATGACAACATGATATTTCGATGCGGTTGTTCATCTCTTCGCTTTTACCGACGGGTTTTGGTGTTGTAAGTAACTTGTTCACTTTGCTCGGTTACCGATGAGGCTCGGTTTATACTTAGCAACTTTTCTTTCTTATGTTAACCGATTCTTCTTGGTAAGTGTAAGCATTCTTAGCTTTGAGTGTATACCGACGGGTTTTGGTATGTATTCCTGATAGCATAGTTATCACAGATTTTAACAAGTAATATCATGATGCATCTTTACTTATGTTAATTTGGCATGTTATCAACATATTATGGAACTGATGTAAAGTAATACATAGTGTAATGCAGTCCCATACTCACTTGTTTTGCTTAGGTGGGGTGGTGATGTCACCGGATCCATTGGATGGGGTGTCACCATTTGCATTGCTCGATCTAGCTTCATCATTGTTTGAAGCTCTTCTCCACATTTTGTCTCTAGCTCTCTGGATGTCTTCAATGGTATTTCCATTGGGGTATGTGCTAGTCTCTATCATTCAGTCTTTGCAGTCTTTCTTGAGATGACCAAATTTATGACAGTGTAAGCATGCCATTCCGGGGTTAGTCCAGCCTCTAGACTTTTTAGTCCACTGTCTCATACATTTTGCAGCAATGTGACCAAATATTCCACATGTTGTACAATTTGTTTAAGTATTGCAATCCCATATATCCTGGTTACTGACTTTTTTCGGTTGATAGGGAGTTTCTTGACCTTTAGGCTTCCATGCTTGTCTTTTCTTTTTCCAGCATTCAAGAGTTGTGTGCCCATTCATTTTTCAAGTAGGACAGTATTTGTCCATGTAGGTTTTGTTCTTTGGTTGTTTCATCTCTGACTGACATTCATAAGCTTTATGTCCTTTCTTGTTACATTTATAAAAGAATCCTATGAATGAAGATGAAGATTTAGGAATACCTTTCATTTTGCCTCTGCATACATTTGATGTGTGACCTTGATTTTCACAGTGATTGCATTTCATCTTTCTTTGTCTTGGATTTTCATGGACATTCTTTGGATCAGTTTGATTTGATGATTCTCCATTCTCGGTAAAACTTAGACCGGTATTGTTGTGTACTCTTCGTTGTCCTTCAATAAAATCATCCATTCTTTTATTGCTTTCTTCAGCTTTCTTGATAATTTCATTATGTTGCTACTGAATTCTTATTTCATGTTTCAACTTTTCATTCTCATCCTTTAGCTCACCGATAGCTTCTATTATTTCAATGAGTTCAACATTTATTATGTTTGCCTCTTGACTCATAAGAATAATCTGATTTGTAATCTCATGGTGATGCTCTGTAAGTCTTTGTATTTCAGACCATTTTTCTTGTATCTTTTCTGTAATCTTTCTTCTATCATCAATAGCTAGTGTTCTTTCTTGCTCAGCTTGTCTAGCATTGTTCATGACTTAAAACATCCTTACCATTTGTATCTCTTGACCGATTTGCAGAGATTTAACTTGTCCAGCCAGATGTTGATTGATTTCAGTTAGGCTTGTGATGCTTTCTTCTGATGTATCTGATGCTTTGCTTGTAGTTGATCCTGAAGACTCAAATAAATATAGTATCTCTTCCTCATGATAATCTGTCTCATTACAGTGAGATGCCATATTATTTCTTTCATCTAACAGTTGTCTTATATTGATTCTAGCTCCTTTATACTGCTCATAGAACATCTGAATTTCTAGCTTCTTATTTTCAATATTTTTATCAAGTCTGTACTTCTCCATTATATGATCTTTTCTCTTAAGCCTTTAATCTTTTCCAAAGAAGAGACTTAGCTCTGATACCAATTGTTGGGATTAATGGGAAGAGTGTACTGAGAGGGGAGGGGTGAATCAATACCTCTAAAACTTTTTGTATCCTTTTATCAATTAACCTTTGTGTAATCAATTTTACATCCATCCATCTAATCTATACTATCTTGATGTGATTTATATAAATTCATTAACTTAACATACATGTGAACAATCATAGAAACATTCATGAAAGTAATTGACACATAACACAAGATATGATGTCATAGAAAACTCCTGTTAGGAAGTAAAAACTGCGGTGGGGATGGCACCCACAAAATCTTCACTATCTGCAGATTGGAAGGGGTCGGTTAAGGCTTACAATTTGATCACTTTTGATGATCTACCCTATTAAGAGTATCGGTGGAGACCGTCTAAAGTCTACTCTGTTAAGAGCTTTAGCAACACTGTTGAGTGTGCACTCAATTAAGAGATTTATATTTGGACTGTTAAATCCACCTTCCTTGAAAGGATTTTTACACTTTGCTCCACTTGTTAGAATGATAGCAAATTACAATTTGACCTGGAAAATGCAATCTCCTATTTCTCATACAGATCCATTTAAGTTTACATGAATAAGATTATCACCTAATTGTGATTGAATAATACCTCTGATTCTCGGTAGTCTCTATTCTTGGTTCTGATAACCAAATTCACCTTTTGGTATTCTGGTTCTTGAAACTTTCAATCTAATCCATAGATTTTCTCATTTGCTTCATTCATACTCTCCTCTATATTCACATCCTTGTATAATGAATGATTGCATCATCTATTTATAAGATGGATTGACTTCATTAAGTTTCACGAAAAAATAATGTTAACTCTAAGATGAGGTTTACAACTTTTACCTAGATCTCCTAGTCTATGTGTTTTAAATCAGTTAGAATAATTAAAGCACTTACATTCATGTTTCTTGTCCCTAAAGAAATGGTTTTAAAAACAAATCAAGATTCTATAAATAGATCAAGACTACTTTATCTAACGTGGAAGTCAGATCAACTTTTTGTGGGCTGTAATTGACTCTCGATTTCTATTGGTTGGTTATGCTCTGAAATTAGTTGACTGTCTTTCAATTTTGTTCTCTCGGTTTTCTCTTTAATTGTCTCTCGGTCTACACTGTATCCTGCATGTCAGGTATCTCTGTTGGGTTCCTCTTTATCCTTCTGTCTTTGCATTTTTGGTTTACACACAAAGTTGTGTCGTCGATTCTCTTTGTACTTAGTCATCTTCGGTGATCTCTTTATATCTGATTTTCGGTTTGCTCTTGTCCTGTCTTTCGGTGTATGCTTACCAAAAGTGTTGTTTTCATACTAATGGAAAATTAATTTCATCAACACACACACACACACACACACTTACTCACTCAAGTTAGACTCAAGTCTACTTGTACATAGAGTCTTTCACCTTTAAGTATAATGTTTTATCTTAAGCACTTCAAGTGTACATATTCTTATCTTGAAAAACATAATCTTGAGCCAAGGTGTTGTAGAAATATGATAATGTAACTTCCCTTTCTAATGTGTCTACTTCATTTTACTCGAGCAGAGATAAGTGATTGATTTAAAGTTGATTTGTATAGTTGGCAAGAAGATATCTACGAGACAAATCAGGAGTTATGCTTTAAATCAAATTGGCTGGATTGTTTATCACGCCAAGAATCAAGAACCAAGAAACAATGAATATTATGTCTATATAAGAGACAAGCTTAATTCATTTTCGAATGGGATTAAGGGGAGTGAATAGATTGAGGATACTAAAGAGAAACTGATGAAGAACAACTTCATGTAGTGTTGATCAAACAAGTTGAAGGAAGAGCTAAGGAATTCTGCAGACACTGACAAACAGTGAGCACAACATCACAAAGTAGAAAGTATGGAGCACAAGGATTGAATCGATACATTGGTCAGAGAGGTAATGTACTTAAATAGATCTGAAAATCTGCAATTCAAGTTGCAATATGAATAGGTCATAGTGTTTCAATTTAACCATTGAAGCATCAAGTCTCTTAACTGAGCAGGACTTAACAGTCTTCTATATATTGAGGTTCATCTCAAGGAGTGCCAAAAATGTTGATTCATGAAAGTAGCATTGGATTTTTTCGATACCTATTGACAGTCTAAGAAGGAGGCTGATTCAAGGATGGTAGCAATAGAGGCCCAATACTAAGTGACAACCTCTATGTATAAAATCCTCTAACAAGGTCACACTTAACAGTGTGTTTGTAACCTTTAACAGGGTTGGCTCCTAACAGGGCTCACTTTAGAAGAGTGAAAATTTGGGGTACCGGTCCCAGTGGTTTTTTCCTTAATAGGGTTTCCACATTAAAATCCATGTGTTATGTGTTTGTGAGTCATTACTTTATTGTTTTTCATTTAACATTATTTTGGATGATTGGTATACTCTACTTATTTACTGAGTTTTGGTAAATAGTTATACTTCTTATCAGTAATCAAGAAAGTATAAGGATTGACAGAGAAAACCAACAAACAGTTAATCATTTTTAGTATTTCATGGCACGCATCTTGTAGAGACATAATAATCTGAGATTTATTTATTAGTGGTTAAGTTTGAAGGATAAATTTTTGAAGCAACTGATTCACCCCCCCCCCCCCCCCCCCCCCCCCNTTTTTGAAGCAACTGATTCCCCCCCCCCCCCCCCCTTCCCCCTCTCAGTTATTACTAACAAATGCAACTTCCCTTTCTAATGTGTCACCCCTTCCTTGCATGAACAAACTTGACAATTGGTTTCAAGTTAGATTTTCCTTGTAATAATTATCACTTTCTCACTCATTTTCTCGTAATTGACTTTACAAGCATTTGGCCCATTTTGAATGACATAATCTCAATCAAATTCCATATTTAAACATGACATCATGAGTCCTAATGACTCAAATGTAAACCTGACATGTATCATCACACATTGTCTATTACTATTATGTTTCTTTTGTATTGAATAAATGCAAATTACAAAGAGAAAATTATAGTTATAAACTATAGAAATAAATTGTACAATATAAATCAATAGCTTTAGTTTGTAAAATACAAGCACCAAAGAGCCATCAAGGAGAATATGATCGAGATTTTGGTGTACAAAGTGAACCAGAAGTGCATGCTACCCAAAAATAGACACAACATTGACAATTACGTAAGAAAATAATATAGAAAATAAATCCAATATTCACAATACATAAGAAAATGATATAGATAATAGATACAATTTTAACAGTTACATGAAATATAGTATAGAGTGACATTCAAACAAACCAATGATATAAATAAATAACTAGAGAGGGGAGACTAGCTAGCTGAAGCAAATCCCAAGCAACAATTAATCGTGTCAGAAATGTTTTAATCCTTGCATTATGTCAACCTTCTTTTTCTTGATATTTTCTTAACTTTCCACTTGATTTGTTGAATTTGAAAGTCCACCTTGGCCTAGAGTCTAGAAAATAGAGAAGGGAAGTAGTATGAGGTTAGAGTAAAGCCTTAAAAGTACAATTTCCTATTGATTACTATGGTCATCAAACATAGATTTACACATGTTTCTCCATATATGCAACATAAAAATTACTATATGATCATAGAGTGTGATCTAAAACATTGATGTAAAAAGGAACACACAATTCTTTCTAGAAACAACAACATACAATACTCTAATAACATAAAAAAAAAATATTAGCATGTTAAACATCCCCAGGAAGGACCTCTTTCAAAATTGATTTGTGATAAAAAAATAATAGCAAGAAAATTATTGAACACAATAGTCAACTATTTTTTAACAAACAAGAATAGTAAAAAGATATGCCTTATGCTTTCATAATAATGATAAAAAAAATTAGTTGGATCATAACATGTTTCAAATTGACCCTGAGGGACAACTTGCAATATATAATCTTCCAAGAAATTAATCAAGCATCTTAATTCACTTCTGATCTCCATATTTGAGAAGATAGTTTTGACCAAAAAAATTTAATGAACCTACAAATTCCATTTGAAGTTTACTCGATACTTCAAGGGAATATTGAAAAGTAACTTCAAGTAAAACTTCTTATAGGGGAAAAATAAAAAAGGCTATGATGACAACCATAGCCAATATTTGAAGAAGTGGCATTGGCTACAGATGCATAATGCCATAGGCAAATCCAATGACAATAAAGACTAAAAAAATCCACAAACTCTTTAGATTTGTCACTCAAATTGAATTGATTTTTAACACTATGTCAAGGAAATTAGTTCATCACAGAAAAATCACAAAATTCCCCAATGTTATAGAATCCTCTTTTTAACAAAAAAGACTTGATTGTTTTGGGAACCTTAAATAAAGCGGTTGATCTTGATACAAAATATGTTTATTCCACCAAATAGGAGAGGTAGAGAATATAAACCATGTTGGAGAAAGTTTTCTCTCTGTTCTTAAATATGACCAGGCTAAGCCTTTCATATTGATTGAAATTGAGGTGAAGCCTTGATTGAAAAAATGAAACATGAAGCATGAAGGAGTTTATCCAACCATCCCACCAACTACCATTTTCCTTTGACAATGAAAATATCAATTTGATTTTGTACGAGGATCTTCCATAATTCATCCCCTTGGGCAACTCTAATAATCTATTTAGTGGCTAAAGAAAACCCCTATGTTCTTGGATCTATTAGCTCCAAACCTCCTTTACTTCTTGGTTGACTATAATGATTCTATGAAGTGGATACAAATCCCTTATTAACATCTCATTTAGCCCAAATAAATTATCTAATAATTTTCATTAAGTTTGTGTTGTTAGGAATAATATGACTGAGAGGGGGGTGAATCAGTTGTATGCCAAATGATTAAACTTTAAACTTCAAGAACAACACCATAACACATGTATTTTATTGTCAAGTAAACCCTGTTAAGGGAAAAAAAAAAAACCTGGTGGGGATGGAACCCATAAAATAATGCACTAAAAATTATTGTATCCATGTTAGGAGATCTAGCCCTGTTAGGAGTTGATTATTACATCTAGTACAAGCCCATGTTAAAGGATAGACCTTGTTAGGAGTCTTCTCAACCCTGTTAGGAGTTGAATGAAATGATGATCTTACTGCCCAAGCACACTGCCCAAAGTGAAGGTTAAATCCACCTTCTGAAGGTTAAATCCACATTTTGGACTCACTGTTCAAAAATAAGTATAAGAGTATACTTATAACAATGAATTGAATGATAGCAACTTGATTTTCCTATATATTTCCAATGAAGTGCAATACAAATGTAATTACTGCTCTACATCCAGCAGGACTTGCATCCACATGCTCGCAACATCCAATCCATCTGATCCATGATATTATACATCAAGACATTTATTTCCTTTATACAAGTTACAATAAACAATTAGGTCGGCGTGTTAAGACTTCCCCAATGCATAAAAAATTACATAGACCCTTGCTAAGATACACATGGTAAATTACACAAGTAATTATCAAATATAAATCATCATTTACTCGCAGGGATCCATAACTCACGCTCACCAATCATTAAGTACATTACATCTTTGTAGTCAACCCCAAATAGGTCTTCGCTAGTCCACACACTTCAGCTGATGTCATCAGGAACCCAGCGACCCAAGAATCATAACAAATGTTCTCCCATGTATCTTCTATCACGCCTTAAGCTCGCATGTCATAACTCATGCTCGCATCCAAGTTATCTCAAAAACTCAGAGACCATCTCTGTCACAATCCTCTGTCACTGCATTGTAACCAGTCTTTACCAAAACAACAGTAACTCATGAAAAGACCAACATAAGATCCAATGACCTTAGGCATAGTTTCCATCCAATCTATGATATTACACATCAAGGCATTTCATTCCTTTATACAAGATACAATAAACAATTAGGTCGGTCTGTTAAGACTTCCTCAATGCATAAATAATTAATAAGACCCTTGCTAAGATACAAACGGTACCTTACAAAAGTAATTATCAAATATAAATCACCAGTTACTTGCCAAGATCCATAATCGATGCTCTCCAATCATTAAGCACGTTACATCTCTATAGTCGGCCCCAAATAGGTCTTCGCTAGTCCACACGCTTTAGCTAACATCATCAAGAATCCAGCGACTCAAGAATCACAAAGAATGTTCTCGCATGTATATTCTATCATGTAAGGTCGAATATCATAATTCATGCTCACATCCAAGCTATCTCAAAAACTCACAGACCATCTCTGTCATAATCCTCTATCATTGCACTGTAACCAGTCTTTACCAAAACAAATATGACTCATGCAAATACCAACATAAGATCCAACGATCTTAGACATAAGGTATACACTCCTCCCTCTACATAAATCTGTGCTCTCATATTCTCACACATTGTACAATGTACGTACACACCTATCAATCTCGCCTGTACCAGTGATAACTAGTCTTTCTGAGACTTCTACTATATCCAACTAAAACATATGTTAACATCAATGACAAAACATGAATTTCAACACTTCAACATCAATAATTCCAACATGTGTATCCCTTTTTAGAAGGGATCCAACATGAGGAGTAATAAACATGTGTTGCAAAAAAATATTTTTCTAGCTACCTTTTATCATGTACAAGTTTAGATCTTAAAATCGCACCATATAGCTCCAATACTTCCATCATATTAGAAATAACTTTTTAAAATTCCTTAAAAATAGCAAACATTCAAAATCATAATGAGATTTCTAGTTACAATAGCATTATAAGGAATAGAGATTCTGATGACTAAATCTGATGATTGGTAATTTGAAACAAGTAACTCAAAGCATCTTATAGATCATGTATAACTAGACATATCAAATAGCATATCTAGCATAAATTAAGTTTATTTTTAGTTAGATCTTAAAGTCCCTTAGTAATAGCATTGAATATGATATCACTATGTTTTTTGGTTAGCAAGTGCTTGCAAAATTAAAACAACGTTAAGTCGAGTCTTTTCTTAATTGTAAAAAATTAAACAATATCTAGAAACTACTAGTGCATCTACAAGTGGTTGATCATGTCAAGTATATCTTGTTTGTCTAGAAATTTAAAATCATAAAGATAACAAGGTGATTAAAGGGAAGTTGTATATTCTCTAATTCTTTCATACATATCATTTTCTTTGTGTCAATCTTTGAATTGGACACATGAAAAATATAGAAATGTTAAATGTTTCAATTAAGATTACCAATTAGATTGGGATTTTAAATAATTCATCATAAAATTTGCTACCATCAAACCAAAGGACATCTAATCCATATATTTTGTGATATCTTGGATCATTAAGAATGAGTTAGGATAGAGTTGAATCAATGGATTTATAGAATTGACTGCTCTAGTGTCAATAAATAGGTGGAGGATCTACTTGTTAGGTTAAACTAAGTATAACCTTTGTAAATTATTATTTTCTTCTATAAAAAAATTTAATTCAATGTATCTTTGTTAGTAAAATTGGCAGTTATGAATTACTGATATATTTTGATGGTTGTTTCTTAATTTCTTCTATTTTAGATCATATCTTTCATTTGGCTTATTTTTTAATACTACATCATTACTCGTGTCTCGTGTTGTGCTGGGATGAATAATAGTGCAATTAGTTCCCGTTGTGTTTTTATCAAAAATTTAGTGAGAAGATAATTGTCACTTGAATTAATACAATTATTTACATATTATTTTCTCATTATTTTCCCCTCTTCTTTCTTATTTTTACCTCTTTACTCTCTACCCTCATCTATTTCTATTTTTATCATAATGATAGAATAGGAGTAGCTTAGGGTTAATGTAATTTATTTGATATATATTCTAACACCATATTGATGATAGAAATTATGTGTAGTCTAGAATCAAGACATCTCATCATATGCATGACAATATTGTGGGGAATTATGGACTATTTAGTGTGTAGTTCGTCTAGGAAACACTATCTAGAGTATAGGAAGCACTATTTAATCTCACATTTACTATTGGCCCCTTGTTAAATAGCTAGAAGTCGAGCCTCTAAATCCGTCCAAGCACACCTAAAACTTGGTTATCCTAATTGTTTTGGGAGATTCACTTCTCTTGGGTCTTCTATCAAGAGGATACTTAGTTTTCCATCTCCTAATTTTGGTGTGCTCATTGTATGACTAGTAGGATGGTACTAGAAGGCATATTTCTCATGACTATCATTTGACTCATCCACTGACACTACTAGATATTCTTGATTATTAATTTTAAGATGAGTTTCAACAAAATAATTTTGGTATTCAAGAACTAAGCATACCATACAACAAGATGAATCCACCTAATAGAACCCATGTATTTAAAAGATACTAAGATTATGAAAGTCCAAAATAAGGCATTAGAATCATCTATAGTCCTTATCGAATTCGATAAGCTATACTATATTCAAGATGTGATTGAAAGAAATGATGTGAAAAAGTGAGTATGTGTAATGCATTTTGAATATAAACACTCATCAAAATCATGCATGAAAAGTCACATCTTCCGCCAAAAATTAAAGAGGTTAGGAGCAAGTAGATGTATGAGTAAATGTATAAACTATGTAAATAAACCAAATGACAAAAACTCCACTAGTGGATAAGAGACATGCATAAATTGTAGGATTGAATTACTAAAAAAAGTCTCAACTTTAATGAAATTATCTTCCATATAAGTGCTAATAGCTATTACTGTTACAATTGCAAGGCTTGCAACTTTTGGATATTATAGCATATTCCTTCCCATTCATAGTTAACCCTAGTTGCAAGGGTTCTTGTTGAGAAATAGTAAAGAAATCCTTAGTCAAAAGATTGTTCTTAAACTCATTAATATTCATAGAGAATCCAAATATTCTTCTTTTTCTACACTCGAGAGGGGGCTCTAAACAAATATGCATCAGCCATAGTTGTGCATGCTTGAGAAGAAAGACCAATATCCTTGGTCTTACCTAACATTAATTGGCCATAATTTCACCAAAAGAAATTAGGATTTCCAAATATGCATCAGCCATAGTTGTGCATGCTTGAGAAGAAAGACCAATATCATTGGTCTTACCTAATATTAATTGGCCACATTTTCACCAAAACAAATTAGGATTTCACTATTTGGTTTTCCGAATTTTCTATTTAATAGCTTCACTTGATGAAGCTAGAATCCCTATGAGGTACCCCATCTTACTACATCATAAATTAGTGAAATGATAGACCATTAGTGCATTGATTCCAAGGGGCGTATGTAGATCAAATATTGACGGATTGTGGAAGGACTTTGAGAGTTTGACTATGAAATACATTTTGAAAATCTAGATCTAAAATTCTTCTGAACATGAATCAAACTCAGTGAAATTCCTAACTTGTAATGTAAGAAACTTTAAGAAACCTATATTTCATAAAACCAAAAAAAGATCTAAACTTACAATTTCTTATGTTAAATAGATAATATATATCATTTTTTACATCCATTGACAAAAAAATAGATAAATATTCTAATTTAAAAAGAATAAAAATTATCTTTAATTATTATAGTGAATACATGTTAAAAAAGCATTATTTTTGTTTTTTTTTTATCAACAAACGACATAAAACCTTGAGATTTTATTAATAATAATAAGATTTACATTGTTTCCTCGTTCAGGGGAGCATACCGGCAGGAAAGTACTAGGAGAAGAAAACCTCTGGTTGTAGCTCCAAAAATATAATTTAATAGTACAAAGAGAAGCAAGGGACTGCCCTTATATTACATAGAGGGTTCGCACATTAAGGTTATGTGTACGAGTTCAAAAAATAATAGGTACATAATTCATCTCAGCTGCACAGAGGGTGAGTCCCTGAATACATTATAGATCGAAATCTTGAAATATTAGCTGGTGTATCAGCTTGCTGAAGATAGTCTAGTAGAATATGAATTGTACACATATATGAAAGCGGACAGAGATGTAAAATAAAAGATAAACCTACAACTTGTAAGAGGATTAGCCGAGGAATACCTTTTTACAAATCCATCCTGCCTATATAAGAGAAACGATCTCTTGCAGCAAGGGGTTAGTGCTATAATCCTACATAAAATGATGTCGAGTCAACAAAGGTGATAAAAGGTATAAAGGAGTTAAAGGAAGTATGATTGAATAAAAGCGTAGGGTATAAAGCTAGTAGAAGAATAATAGTTAAGTGTATAAAATTAAGGTATTTAGGAAGGGATAATGGAAATTATGTTACTGTCGGTGCCCAAATTGGCCAGGGTATCTACTTCTCTATTCCCTTCACGATAGATATGGGAGAAGTTTATATTCTCAAAATAATTAGTGAGGTTAATGGCTCTCTGCAATTTAGAATTTAGGAGCCAATTTGGAGTAGAACCAGTCCTGGGAGCGTCAATGGCAATCTGAGAGTCTTCTTGTACTGCGACATTTTTAACTCCTAATGAAATTCCTAAGATGAGGCCTTCACATAATGCTTTGAATTCGACAATGTTATTAGTTGTCGAGCCTATGGGTTTATCAATGTCATCATAGGTAATACTATTCCAGTCTCTAATGATACATCCAATGTCGGTTGTACCTAGGTTTCCACGGGAAGCTCCATCAAAGTTAAGCTTATTCTAGTGGAAAGGGGGGGTCCATTCCCATGCTTGTCTGGCTAGAAAGGAATCTTTCCCTCCTTTGCCAAAAATAGGGGCATGATAAGATTAGGCCATGATTTCCTGATCTCGTTGTCCCAAAGGGAAAAGATCAAATTGTCGTAGTTAAGTGTACGTAATCTGTTGTTTGTTACCTCAATATGATTGGCTTCAAATTTATTAATTAATCTGGATTCGCACATTTTAGTATCTTGGAAAACTCTATGGTTTCTTTCCTTTCATATTTCCCAGATCATAATGGAAGGGGCGAGTGTACATAGCGGAGAATAGGTGTATTTTTTTCTTAATAGAGGCCAACTTATGAAGAAGTCTAGGAGGTTGTTAGGAATTTTTAGTTGAAGTTGGATTTTTTGAAGGAGCCAATACCAACAATTTTGAGCGAAATGACACTAGAGGAGAATACGATCAACAGATTGAGAGTTAGATTCGCATAAAATGTAACAAGATGGGCCTTTATACCCTAAGTTGATAATCCATTTTGTTGTGATAATGTGTTTCTGAAGAGCGGCCCAG
Organism: Thuja plicata; assembly: GCA_018584345.1. Taxonomy (NCBI): domain Eukaryota; kingdom Viridiplantae; phylum Streptophyta; class Pinopsida; order Cupressales; family Cupressaceae; genus Thuja; species Thuja plicata. The sequence continues at coordinate 566,328 of MU223383.1, read as the reverse complement.
GTGAACATACCAGCTTTGGGAAGGCAAAGTTTGTCCCAACCAAGGTGGAGTGGGAGTGCTAAAAGAGGCCAATGTTGGTTTGAAACCAAGGATTAATATCCCGCTTTAACATAATAAGAACCAGATTTAGACCCTAGCCAAATTAATTGGTCGTTGGAAGGCTTTGGAGTAATAGATATAAAAGAGAGGGTGGAAAGGAGTTCCACTTTGTTAGAAGGGGAGAGAGGAGTATTGTTCAAATATTTCTACTCCCATTTGATGCAGGGGTTAATAGAGGGAAACGAAAAGGTAGTTGTCGAGGGTAGGGCCCCAGAGATTAATGAGGGTCTCTCTGATGTGAGGGGAAATGGATTTGGTAAGAGGAGAATAACCTCCCCATGAGTCATTCCAAAATAGGGCATTGTTGCCACGACCGATGTCCCAAGACAGCTTATTAGTAATCATTTATCTATAGTCAAGCATAAAGTTCCAGACTTTGGAGCCTTTAGGGGGGTTGATGGTGCGAAAAACATTAAGGGGATCAGTCGAGTCCAAATATTTATGATAAAGAATCTTGGCCCATTTGCATTCAAGGTTGCAGAACATATTCTAAATAACTATAGCTCTAAAGGCCTTATTCTGCCAGTTAAGTCTTTTGATGCATAAACCTCCATTAATAATTGGCTTGCAAATCTTATCCCAACTTATAAGGACCATTTTTTTATTATTGAAAACGCCTTGCCAGAAAAAATTACGCATTTTCCCTTCAATAGCCGATTTTGATTTAACAGAAAGGGGAACACAAGACATTTGATAGGAGGGAAGAGTCGAGAGGACAGATTTGATCATCGTGAGATGGCCTGCATTGGATAGCCATTTACCCTTCCAGTTATCCATTTTTTGATCAAATTTGTTGATCATGGGGTCCCAAATTTTGTTTGATCTGGAATCTCTGTCAAGAGGAATACCCAAGTACTTGCAAGGGAAGGTTCCTTTTCTAAATCTGAGGATGTCACAGATAGTCTGTTCACTGGAGGGGTTAGAGTTAAGGAAAAAAAATTGGATTTTTCGAGGTTGACTCGCTGACTAGAAGCATTCATATATAGATCGAGAATCTCCTTATGATAAGAGGCTTATGACAAAGAACAATCAGCGGGGAGAATGGTATCATCAGCAAACTGTTGATGTGTAATGTTATTGACATTGTCAGTGACTTTGACCCCATTGACTTTGCCAACCAATTGATATGCAGAGACCATTCTCTCATTTGCTTCAGCCATTATTACGAAGAGGAAGGAGGAGATTGGGTCTCCTTGCCTCAGTGCATGAGATATGTCAAAGAAGGCTTTCGTGGAGCCGTTCACCAAGATGGAGATTTTAGGTGTAGATATAAATTTAAAAATTAAGTTGACCCATTGGAATGAGAATCCAAAGGCCTCAAGTCATTTGCAAAGGAACCGCCAATCGACCTTGTCATAGGCTTTTAGGATGTCTAATTTAATAAGCATAGTCGGTTTTTTAGTTTTCTAGACAGTATGTAAAATTTCCTGTATAATGATTATGCCATCGAAGATAGATCTGCCCAGCACAAAACTTGTTTGTTCCTCTGAGATTATTTTAGGTAATAAGATCTTTAAGCTATTCGCAACTACTTTGGACATTATTTTATGAATCGTATTGTAAAGAGCGATGGGTCTAAAGTTATTAAAAGATTCATCATCTTGTTTTTTGGGAATGAGAGAAAGGAAAGTATTATTAATTTATTTGAGAAGGTGACCTGATCTTCTAGTGTTTTCGATATCTTGCCATAGTTCATGGCCGAGAAAATGCCATCATTTTTGGAAAAAGATAGCAAAGAATATGTCAGGACCAAGCGCTTTATCGGGTTTGATTTGAAAGAGAGCAGTTTTAATTTCATCTATGGAAAAGGGATGGTTTATCATAAGGTTATCCTCTCTGGTGATCAACTTCGAAATATTATCTAGTAAGGCTTGTTGTGCCTGGAGATCTGAGTAATCCTAGTTGTTGAGAGTGTTGTGAAAAAAGGAAACAACTTCTTGAATGATGGATTTAGGATCCTCGATTAAAAGACCTTGTTGATTTTTTATTGAGGTGATCCTAAATTAATATTGCCTCTAGCTTTAGTGTAATTGTGAAAATAATTTGGTGTTACTATCGCCTTCTGATAACCAATCTTCTCAAGATTTTTGTTTCCAATAAATTTCTTCTTCGAGAAGGATATCTTCTTGTTTGTGTTGGAGCTCTTTTTCTTTAGTATATCTTGTGTGGTCCATGCCATGTTGAAAGATGTCCTTATTTAACTTGCTAATTTAAGATTCAATATTAGCTTTTTCTTTGAAAATATTTTTGAAATGGTGTTCATTCCAATCTAAGATTTTGGTTTTAAGGGATTTCAGCTTGGATACAAAACTGAACATTTTGGAGTTGTCAAAGGATAAATCTCGCCACCAGGTTTCTAGGAGGGTCATAAAATTGTTGTCTAGATACAACATATTTTTGAATTTAAAAGAGCTTCTAACAGGTTTGAAAACTTCAAAGATTTCAAGAGATATAGGTGTACAATCTGATCCTGAAATTGGGACCAATGTAGCGTGAAGGTTGTAATCAAAGTTGGCAAGGTTGCCAAAGAATAAGAAACGATCTAGTCTTTCACGAATTAATTCAGCTTTGGTTCTTCTATTGGTCCATGCATAGATACCGTTAGAGGTATTAAGATCCAATAATTCAAATATTTTATGGATTGAGTTATCGTACAAAGGCTTCCTTATTTTTCATCACTACTTTTGATTGCATTGAAGTTACCTCCTAATATTATAGGGTAAGAATTGTGGATGGATAGGAAATTTCCAATATTTGTCCATAATTCCGCTTTACCAGCTGTGGTGATTGGGCCATAAATGTTAATAAGGAGAAATTGCAGGTTTGTATGAATGCTTCTTACAGTACCTACCATCCAATTGGGTTCAACTAAGAGATTGTTGTATTTATCTTTCCTGGGGTCCCATAGGACAACTAAGCCTCCTGAAGCTAAAATGGTTGGTGACCCAATGGACAACCAGATGCCATTTTTTTATTAAAATTGTTAATTTCTTCGTTAAGTTTGGATTCTTGTATGATAATTAATTTAGAATTAAACGTCTTCAAACATCTTTTAAGATGTTGTTTGTTAGGGGCATTAAGGCCCCTAACATTCCACGAAGTGAGCCTCATGGCTCTGTGGGAAGGACCTTCCCCTTCCCTGCATGAAATAAAGAAGGAATTTTGACCTGGTTTTCTACCTCACCATCTTTTTTACGGAGCTCAGAGGTGGATTTCCTACCTCTCTTTTTTGTTGATCTACCAAAATTGGGAGCTTCCAGGCCATTGATATTTTGGACAATCCCCAAAGTATTGTTATCAAATTTTTGTATAATATCATTATCCATATTTTGAAGAACTGGATCAGAGTCCATGTTATCACTGAAGTGGTTTAGAAGTTAAGTATTGGGTTCAATACAGTTGTCTTCTAATAAAATAGTTTCTTCCAAATTATCATTAATACCTAAGATATTGTATACAGATTCAAGCTCGAGAGAAATTAATTACTTCTTATGAACAATAGTTTCTTGGGAACTGATATCCACCGGTTATGTTGATGTAATAGTCCTCTTCTCTCATCGTATGCCACAATAATAGTTCCTCACTTATGCAGTTGTGCATGACAATGACATCGTTCAATAACAGACTAAGATCATGCATTTTAATCTTAATAATTTTAACAAATTCCTCAGAAGTGAGAGGAGGGGATATTACTGGTAGAGATGGAGAAATCAGAATCTGGGGGTTATAACTTAATGCATGAAGAGAATTGGGAGAAATATGAGGGATCTGAGGTGAGGGAGGGGGGTTAAGATGAGGAAGGATAGAGGGTGAGGTCTCAGCTAGGTGGGAGTGTTCTCGGGATGAAATATCTACAGCAATGACATGATCTAAAATGGGGTAGTCCTACGGAGAGGGAATGAGTGGAGGCGAAGGGGAGCCAAAATTAAGGGAAGTGGGAACACAAACAAAGAGGGGAGGGGAGGTTGGAATAGCTGATGGAGAAGGGGAAGAGGAGGAAGAAGGGACAATAGGGGTCTGAGCAACAATTAGGGGAGATTTGGGAGATCGTGTAGTAGTCTGAAGGGGTTTGAGAGGTGGAGGAATTTTGCCTTCTTCGAGATCTGATGGATTTTGGAAGAAATTGAATCCTCTGCCTTTTAGGAATTTGAACTGATACCCTTCTTTATTTGTAGAGCAAGATTCATTAGGTTCATAGAAGAGATCGGTGAGATCAGGGTCGGAGAAGATAATTTTAGATGATGAAAAAACCTCAAAGAAGGTTGGGTTCAAAGTATAAGTGGTGTTGTTGGAGGTAATCTTAATGGGTTTAAGGGTTCTAGCGGAAGGGTAGTTAACCATGATTTTGATGGAGTTAGATTCTAAGAAATTTTCCAGAAGGGCTTTGAATTTGCCCAATAAATATCCAATTAGCTCTAATATGGAGATATTCATGAGTTCAACTGGAAAGTTGGAGAATTCAATCCAACAATAAGTCGATAAGGGAATACATTTAGCAAAATTATAATTTTTTTTTCATTTAAAGAAAGAGAGGTTAAATCCTTTAACAAACAAAGGAGGTCCTGATAATAGTTTATCTCTGTAATTGTGATTTAAACATTCCACAAAAACATAGCCATTTTATAGAGTAGTTGTACATACCTCTCCTTTAAATAAGCGTTCCACCCATTTGGAAATATCAAAATCTGAAATGTATTTACCTCCCCAATATGCGACCAGTCCAAAGTTGTGGCAATCGTTCCAAAGTTGATCAGATGTTGAGTTCCTGATGATTAAATGATCGAAGTTGGATGGTATCGTGTTCGTGACAGGCAAATGAAGGGGTGAGACCAGATTCAATCTTAGCATGAGTTTAGATTTGGTTATCGGAGGAGGGGAAACATGTGTGGTGCGGGACTGAAAGTTCTGGGTGGAGGGTCGCAAATTGATAATGGAAGAGTAGGTTTTATTCCTGCGGCGAGTGACCTTAATCCATTCGTTGGTTTTCAAATTGCTATGTTTTGGCTTGGAGCCATGGGGAATTTGTATATTGCTTTTATGAGGATTCCTAACGGCAACAAGAGGAGCTTGGAAGAAAGGCTTGGCGTTGGCGTACTTTGTCTTGTGAAAGTAGGGCTTGATAGGATTTGGCGGAGGTTTTGAACTGAGGGATTTATTTGGCTTGAAGAGTCTAGGTTTTGCACGATCATGGTTGTGGAGTGGGATTGAAAACTTGACTCCATCTGCTATAGGTTGGGAAACAGAGGGGATACGAGGAAGATCAGTTGAAGGTTCAAAGTCGAGTCGTTGTTCATCTGTGTTTAGGATTAGGGCTTCAAAACGATTTGATGTAGCTAGAGCATACTTTGTTTTACAGAAATGAGCTTTTTCGTTCACAATTTCGCTAGTATGCAAATCATATTCTTTGGAGGGCGCTTGATAATTGCAAAATGTGTGAAATTTCACGACAGAGCGAGCAATCACAACAGAGCATTCGAAAGCATTCAAAAATTTTCATGTTAAAAAAATATTTTACTACACATTCTAAAAACACAATTTTGTCAATGGGCCCTTGGTCTGCTGGTGAAGTTGAATGGTTCTCAATGAGTGCACCAAGAATCAAGTCTTACTGAGTCCAAGGCTTCAACATCATAAGAGATGAGGCCGACGTGCCTTCACCACAAGCTTCGTGCCTCAAGAACCCTCCATAAAAAAAAAATTAATAAATCAAACTACCAACATTTAAATTACAGAAGAAATAACATATGCACTTTCTAATTCTCTCCCACGCACTTAATCTCGACAATCTTATTTTGGGAAATAAAAAAATACATATCTATAACCATGTTCCTCCATACCGTAAGTAGAAATATAAACTATTATCGATGGAAAGAGTACACAAAGTGTAAAGTTCTAACAAAAATGGGTAGTTGCATAGGTAAAACAAATTCATCACCTTGGGCTTACAAACGTGACTACTGACTATTGCCAGAAGAATGATTATACTGTATGATTCTTAAAATACAAATATGTATGTGAAGCTCTTTATCAGGAATCTTGCAATAGACAATAATGTTTAGGATGGAGAGATGAATCGGAACACTGACATATTTGTTTTGCGCCACCTCAAAAAGTAAGTTAAGTGTGTCACTTGTCTGCAAGACTTTGAAGTACGATAATTGGCATGTTCGACACGAGTAAACTGGATTTAATGTCTAAAAGCCCAGCTATGTTGTCTGGGATGAAACCATTTTGCAAGTACATTTACTAATACTCATTCTACTGTATATAGAATTGAAAACAACGGTTTTCATAAGTATGAAGTTTAGAGCTTACTGATTTAGATCAACCCGTCTGCTTTAGTATAGTGCTGAGTGATTAGAAATGAAGGAGAAATCTTCGATGGATGAGTATTTTGTTTATTGGAATGATGTAGATGAAGAGGACATTCCTGTAGAACGGGAGGAAATTCCTATTTCTCCAGACGATGAAGACGATGTACGTTTTATTGGCAGTAGAAATTCAGCTGGAAGAAATCCCAAAGAACGTATTCAAAGTCTACAATCCTCTCTCAAATCTGCCGTTGATGATTATTGCAAGCAGTACCAAGATATAGAAACCAAACTGGTTAGAGCAAAAACAGAAAGTGAAGAATTGGCTGTAAGAAACAAGAAGCTAGAAGATGAGCTGGTTAGAGCAAAAGCAGAAAATGAAGAATTGTCTGAAAGAAACAACAAGCTAGAAGAAAAGCTTCACAAGGCTAAAGTGCAACTAGAATCCAAGAACAACAAATTAGAAGATGAGCTTCAGATGACTAAAGTGCAATTAGAATCCAGTAAAAGAAATCTTGAAAATACAAGAAACAAGCTGGAAGAGCTATGTACAACATTCACTGCAGTCAAGGAAGAATGTGATCAAGTATGCAAAGAACAAGAGGAACCTTCTAAAAAGAGGAAATATGTTCTTAAGATTTATGAGGTCAACGAGTGTGTGAATTGTCCAATTTGCTTGGAAGCTTGGACATCTGGAGAGCATAATGTCTGGTATGTTATACATGCAAATTTGTTTGAAAATGAATCTTGATATTGTTTACGGCAAAAATTAAAATTAGTATATGTGGAACTGCAGTTCACTTTCTTGTGGCCACTTTTTTGGCCGATCATGCATTACGCAATGGATTAAAAAAGGTGGAACTCGTGGTACCTCTAAGGTATGTTGAATTTCATTCAGAATTTTTTTGATCTTGTAATGTGATTTTGCATCAGTTGATGAGATTATATAACTTTTTCAATCAAATTTTGATGGAACTGTAAAGTTTCAATCAAATTTAAATTTTATGTGACTGGAAGAATCTTGTTATGTGAGTTGCATCAGTTGATGACAATCAATTTTAACTTTTATGTGACTGGTTACAGTGCCCCCTATGTTCGACTAGGGCCACATTGAAGGAAATAAGAAATCATTATGTGTCACAATCCTATGCTGGGGAGGAGCAAATTTAAACAGGTTTATTGAATTTGTAAAAATAATTATTACAATATGTTATTGAGATATCAGCTTACTGACATCGTTCTTGATTTGTTCACAGCTGGGAGGAAGATTGTGAAGGCAGGCTGATGCTCTATATCTGCATTTTGTTTCAATTTTTAAACTGTGAATGGTTACCTGAATCTTCAATCAAATCCGAGATTGTGATATAAGTGGGTAATCGGAAACTTTTGGAGGATTGAATTTGAATTAAGGAAAGTTGTTTTAATTTACACAGTAAGCATGGCACATTTTATCAGTTTTAAAATCTGACTTACATATGCCAATTTGGTACATATGGCTGTTTCAGCTTCTAAATTTTGAGGTTTCCAATGCAGAGCATTATTTCTTGTTTTTGCATGTAGCTTGCTGCTTCTTTTCATCTTTCTTGTCTATGCTCGAAAAGATCTGAGACTAAAAACTTGGGCTCAGGGCAAGGTGTTTATGGGATTCAAATTTTTGAACTTGAAGTTATTGGGAATAAGGATGTTAGGAAACAGTCTACCGAAAAGAGGATAAAATAAAATTTACTCCAAAAGAAATCTCTCTTTTTGTTTATAATACTCTTAATACATTTAAGTACATTTAAATGAAAGCTATTAAAAAGAATTTTGGCAGAATTTTTATGATTATAATTGATTTTTCAAGCAGATGGGTTTGAAATGCAGCTGCAATTAATCTAAAGATGCATTTAGATGAATGGATCATGTGTGAAATGGAATGTGTAAGTTACTAGGTTTTATTTTAAAACTTTAAATTCATCTTGAATATATCTTATCAAGAAAAAAGAAAGCATAAAATAAATTTCAGAACATTTTAATTTAAGAATTTTGTTCTGTTTCTTTAGGGTACAAACTTCAAGTTTACGTTTTAGTAGAATTACAGCTACAGCTCCTTTTTAATCAGCAAACGTTCTTATAAAATTTTGAATGTACAAGGCCAAAGACCCATCATTTTTATAAGATCTTGGAAGACAGAATCCATAGATATAGTGTAGGAGGCTAAGGCTTGTAGAGCTGTTCGATGGTAAAGGGTTTAATCTATTGAAGTTTAAAATAAAGTCGTTTTTGGCAAGCTAGATAGTGCAGGAGGTGAAAGCTAGTTCAAATTTTTGATAGTGAAGAGTCCAATCTCTTTAAGTTCAAATTTAAGAAATATTTTTAGGATTGCTGGACATAAATAGGCCTGTCGAGTGGTCTGATAGTGAAAATTTTAATCTCTTGAAGTTCAAATTTAACAAATATTCTTGCTATTGGTTGATTTCTGACAAGTGTTCTCGTGAATATAGCGAATAAACAATAGCAGTATCATGTAATTTTCACTTTGTATATCTTTGTAATTCAACACTCTCATACGGCAAATATATAGAACTGGCATTTTTCTAGCTCTGTTGAGCTAGTTAATTTTGAAATTGGTAATATACCATGAGGATTTACATTGTTATTTTGTTTAGATGACATTGAGAGCAAAAGCTCCATGTAAAGCTTATTCATTTTATCATGTAAAAGTCTAGTTAATATGTTATGATCAAATTGAAAAAAATATCCCTTTTCATCATGTGGCAGAAAAAATGTGCGAATGAATTTGGATGTTTGGAGTGAGATCTTTATGTATTTGTATTATTAATGGTAGAAACTGCAATACAAGATGGACATCAGCTTCGTTAAATTCTTGCCATACTACTCTTTGGTCTTTGGTCTTTGGTTCCTATTTCATTAGATCTTGTAGGCTTTGCTTTTTTATGGCTCAGGCTGTCAATCCAATCCTTTGAGGCACTATTATCTTAGTTGCGATGTGGGATCTCCAAGTTTTGCACCCCTTAGTAGGATATTGATGTATGTTGCGGATTCCCCATTGTCATTTGTGGCCATAGCTAGAGTGGGTATTGTTTTGGGCTTGGGTCGCAGTTCTCTTCATGAAAGAATCTTGCCCCTTTCTCATTCACAATCTTCCCTTGTGATTTGTAGATAGTATGTGATAAAAACTGAAGATTTTTAGCTTTGCCATGGTGTGGTCTACAAATTTAACAATTTGTGGCTTTTTATTACACACCTGGATTTTGGAATCTTGGAAGCCTCTCATTGATAGTAAGATGGAGCTATTTCCTTGCGCTGGGGGCTTCTTTATAGCAACTATTTCCTATTCGAAGGACAGAGACTTGGTGCTTGACAACAAATTATAAATTATGATTGTGGGGAGTGCACGGCCTCTCAGTAAAGCCTGGTCTATCTCCTTCAATCCCCTCTCTGAACCTCTCACCTTTAATCCCCCCTCCCTCTCTCCTTCAACCCTCTCTGCACCTCTCTCAATAGCAGACTAGTTTGGGGTAGGCTTCTAAATCTTCCTCTCTTGTTCTAGCAATATTGGCAATGCAATGAATGTCGTAAGTGTAACTTCAACCTTACACTAGCAATTTTGAAGCTTTAAAGGCTCCTACATAGTGCAGTCATTATATGAATAGAGGTAGAGCTCGCTGGTGTAGTTTAGAACAATGGAGGCTACGGTAGTAGTGCAGACCCGTAAACAACAGAAATCTTTTGAGGGCCCTGCAAGTAAGGCTAGAATACTGGGTTTGCTAAATGTGAAGGATGACGGGATAGCAGAGGCAGTTTTAGATTTATTAGGAACCCAGTTTCAGCAGCGCCATGCCAAAAGGCACTCTAATGTGGACATAATTTCACTAATCATCGCTTGGGCCCTCCAACTTGGAGAAGCGGAAATGGAGGTGAAAAGGGTTGTTGAATTCCTTTTTGACAAGGAATTACTGCTGGATTTGGACTCCATTCTGAAGTGGGCGGTCCCCAGTGTGGGTTTTGATTAATAGTGAATGCTTTGCAGACATAAATGAAGGACTGCTATATGGCAGATTCCCTTTTCTATGGTGGTGGGGAAAAGTGGATGAGGTAGCTTACCAGCGGGACGCGCAGGACAAATGGAGGCAACTCAAAACCTTGGCAGATGATGCCCGAGCCCAAGAAGACAGAATTCGAGCAGTTTTCATGGAGGTCCCGAGAGCCAGGAGAGGCCCGCGGCAAGGGAGAAGGAATGCGGATGCTTCTGGAAGGAATGTGGGTGATCAGGGCAACCTGCTCTAACTGGTTACTGCTCTAACTGGTTACTACTTCTCTTTACTCTCTAACTATGTTATGGCCAATTTTACCACATGTGCCCATAATTTCTCTGTGCGATGTAAACTCCAGTTCACTATAATGGAGTGGCTCTGCCTAGGATGCCCGACTACAACTCCTTAGCAAATTGTAAACTCCAGTTTTGATATATGGAGTGGCTCAACCTAGGTTTTTGTTGCCTCTGTGTATAGTTGCCGAAGCTTATATTTAGGTAGTTTTTTGCTTATGACTGCATATATTCTCAGTTAAGGGTGGAGCCTTAATGGCTAGGGCCGGAAAAATGGCATTTAGTAACCTGCATATTATATGCTTATGTCACTCTCTGGTTTTAGAGTGCCCGAATGTAAAACTTTTATCATTTCAATATATACAAAAAAACCTGTTATAGACCAAAAAAAAAAATATTGGCAATGCAATTGGTCACTTCTTGAAGGTTGACTCTACTACTTCATGGGTTACACTATGTGTATGCCCATAATCTGGTGAACAAAGATATCTCCAAGGCTTTTTCATGGGCATATTGTTTATATGGTGGGGGATAGGCAGTCAATGGGTGTAAGGCTATTTTGAAGGACCCTTTGCCAAGCATCCTCATACCATGCATGCAGTTGGAGGCTTCAAGCATAGTGAATCAAAATTCATCGAAGCATTATTATTGGGCTCTGCAAGCAAGGTCTAGATATTCATCGAAGTATGTAATGCGTTGATAAATACATGTTGATTATTCTGCAAAAAAGGCTTTAGAAACTCAAAACGTATGAAGAATCGCGCCTGTAGAAATTGCACAAAATCGATTTACTGGATGGTTTTTATAAATTTAAATCAAGTGTGCTGTTCATCCAATAAAAAGGAGGGAAATTTTATCAAATGTGAGCAGTTGAATGGTTCAAATTTCCTAAATTTATTGTGAGGATTATAGTCTATACAGAATAAGTTCAAAATTTATTTTCTGTCATGCTTTGGAACTATAGTTTTGATATGAAAATTAATTTCATTTCCAATAGTAATAATGTTGCAACTTGGTGATCTTTGCGTTTCCACATGACCAATAGGAAAAATGGTAAAACATTTTTCATAAAAGGGAGAAGAATGGAAAATGTGAAATGTGCAGAGAAAGAAATATTTCCATGGAATATGGAAATGTTTTTTAAAAGGTGGGTGAAAATGTTTTTATTCAAGGATGCACGAGAATATCAAATGGGCCAAGTTAAGCATTTTCCCAGGGCAAAAGTATCTGAAAGACAACCTAGGGGTTTACTAGTTAAATTAAAATGGAAGAATAAGTTTGAAGAGTTTTTATCTCTAGCAACAGGTTAAAATATTTTAATCTGAAGTGCAGAAATGGGAAAATTCTTTGTCAGAGGAATGTGATTCGGAAAATATGAGCACATATGGATATATTTAGAAATATCAATATACAAAGCAAAAGTGTAAACACTAATTTACTCTAATGTTTCCTCCATTGGATTTGCCAATTTTCACTTGAAGGCGAAAAGCAAAAAAGGCATATTAATCTGATTGACTTCGGTACTGAACATTTATTCCAAAACAATCAAACTGTCCAGAGCAGTAGAGATCTTAACTCTTTTTAGAATGACACGGTCCTCATATTTTTTTGATCTAAATTATCCCTTGAGCCAGATGATCAAAATTGGCATGTCTGTTTCTTTTGGGGGCTAGATTTGTAATAATTAATAGAAAGAAACCTGACTTGAATGATCTTGTATTAAGGGTATTATAAATTAATATCATAGTACAAAACTCATGGTTAACCTTGAGTAGTCATCACCCACCTCATTTGCTGTGCCATTTCTTGGGGAATTCAAAATTTGGTTTTGAATTTTTTAATGCATACCTTTATTTTTTTGACTTTTCCACTTTGGAGAAGAAAAATAAAAGCATGGAACATAGCGAATTTTTAGTTTAGGGTCAAGGCTAGGGCATTCTGACTTTTAGGTTAAAATTTAATGAATTAATTTGAATTAAATTTTAAACACTGATGAGGGTTTTTGTTTTAATTATAGCCTAATGAGGGTTCATTATAAAACATTGGGTCACTCCTAAAATAAAAGGTCATGTTCGATAATGATAACCCTTGCTTTCTATTGTCATAACCCTTGCTTTCTATTGTAGGTGTGATGTCCGGGTGTTCCCTTTCTAATTTGCCATAGAATCACAATTGCACAAATTTGGGTTAGGGTTACATCTTCTGAATAATCTTTCCTCAAATATTACGATCTTGGATTCATATCCTGCAATCACAACATCAAAGACACACGCACACACATTTATATATATATATATAAAATAAACCTATAAGATTCTATTCTAAGCGAATATATGAAATGAAACACTCTATCTGAGTCATGTGATTAGTATCTGTATGCTGCATGTAGCTTACTAATCATGTTATGAGATATACTATGATTGAGAAATACTTTGGTGAATGTTTTTTTACGACTAACAGTAGTTTAGATCATTTCATTTCGAAATGAAGAATTCCTGTCTTTGACTCCTTTGACTGAAATGTGACCACCATAAAATGTTATATACAGTTTTAACATGCCAAAATCCTCTAACTCAATAATCAATTTGCTAACTAATAGTAGATGGTAAGATGAGTTGTCAAGCTAAATTTCTGTATTTAAAGAAGAGTTCACTGTGATTGAACTGTGAGATGAAAGTCATTGAGAGATAGCCTCTGGCATCAAACTGTAATAGTGCCTTAGAGTGGAAGCCCTGTCGGGATACCCTCGGATATTCTAATGCAATTGAACTATGACCCGGGAGCCCCTCAGTAATATCTTCTAACATCAAACTATGATGGAGCCATGAGATGGAACCCCTCTAAGAATAGCCTCTAATCCTCAAACTCAGTTTTAGCTTTGATGTGCAATAGCCAGCATTGAAATGAGATCGAGCTGAAGTGAAAACTCTGAGGATAATCTCCGCTGTCCAGCATCAAACTTGTTGGCATTTTAATTAATCTCTTTCAAGATAACTCAAACCAGAACAGTACGTTAAGTAAAACCTCACGTCAAATAGAAGCTCCATAAGATCTAAACTACCCTAGACACTAAGCTATAAGGCAAAATATAGTCATTCCGTAATAACAGCTCTTGCGTCACAAAAGAGATCTTACACTTTTATGAACAAAAAGTTAAAAACAACTAAACTTAGTATGTTTGACGCTAAGAATAAGTAGGAAAGAGAGAATTTTAAAGCACAAATCTAACTAAAGCGACCTAAAAACAGGCCTTGACCTTCTATCTGGAAATAAAACTACCAGAATAGCAACTACCAAAAATAGACTAACAATACCAATTTAATTCATGGGTGCACTCTATGATCTACAAGCAAATTTTGGCTCCAAGACCAGCAAATCCTTTAATAAATAGTAAATACAAAAATCCCAATCACTGATCAACTGCGACCTCCATTAATCACCTTGGTGACTTGAATCTATATCCCCCACGAAAACAAAACAAATTCAATGTTCCAAATACTAGATCTTTTTGCCAATGACTCACCCAAACCATTCTAATTGAAAACAATAGCCTAGGGTTTGAAAAGACTGAAAACTTGCAGTTGAAACCCTAGAATGATGATGTGACAAAAAAATCCTAGCACAAGCTTAATACACTGGCAAAAGACCCATGGCGCCATCACCGAAACCAACGTTTGAATGTATGGCTGGACTGCCTTCAAACCCTAGGGTTTACCTTAAATCAAACCATACATAGAAAACCCTAGAGGCGCCACAAATCAACGTGAACTTTGCTATTCTGACAGCTCACACCAGTAATTTATGCTTGAAAACATGGATATACAAACTGCAATCATGCATAGTTTCAGAACTTCTGTCCCTGTTTTTACTCCTTGAGAAGATGAAAACCTATGTTACCAGGATCTTGGGTTTGGTTGCTGTTGTAGAACCAAATGGGTCTGGGTACAGGAGTGGAGTCTGCTTTGTGGACAGGACAGATATGCCCACAGGCTGTCCTGCGCAGCAAGGCCATGAATTGGCCATTCCATCAGCACTCCCAACAATTTTTTTTTAATTTCGAATTCCAAAACGTTCAATAACATATGTATTAGACATTACAAGGCATTTACAAAGTTACAAAGGAATCAAGAGAATTGTTGTATATCAAGTGCACAGGCAGCCAAAAAAACACAAAAGGATTAGCCAGACCATACCATAGTTTTATTGTAATTGTGCTGCCAGAAATATATGAAAGCCTAAAAGCATAGCCAGTCCATCCCAACCAGCTGCTTGTGGATATACTCTTATATATTGCTGGTCTAAGCCTTTACTTGATTTAAAACAAATTTGGTATATTGTAACAGTAATACTAATAACTATAAGCTATGTCACAAGGTTTAAGTTTGAGTTCGAATTCGGCACCAATAAAATTCGGATGAAGTTCGGCGAGAAATAAATTTGAAAAAAATTCGCCATAAAATTCGACTGATATAAACTAATATTTTTAAAATTATTTTAGTAAATCAATAAAAACAAAAGATATTATATTAAATTTTAAAATGTAAAAAATATTATAATATAATATGTTTAAAAAATTATTTAAATATTATTAATATATTAATATCAATAATAAAAATTATTTAAATATTATTAATATATTAATATCAATAATAAATATATCAATTTTTATATATACATATATTATGCTAAAAAATCTAATTGAAATGTTTTTAAATATTACATTTTAATATATTTACTGAAAAACAAAACCTAAAAATATAAAGATGTAAGTTTTATTTGACCAAAAAAAAGATTACGAATGTAAGTTTTATTTGACCAAAAAAAAGATTACGAATGTAAGTTTTATTTGAAAAGGGTAAAAGTAAAATAAAAACAAACCCGAATGTAAGTTTTATTTGAATAAGGAAAAAGATTAAAATTAAAACAAAACCAAAACATTTAATATTAAATGCGAGCAGCCATCGGTTCGAAATGCAAAATCCCATGCATCATTGAGTAGAATAAATCGTCCACGCACTGCTACAGCCATGCAGTGAATATATTTAACATTGCTCGCGCTACTTGATCTACGAAAAACAGAAAACCTACTCACTCTGCTATACGCGTAGTTATATGCCAGAAAACCGTCACGATTTGTTCTCATTAGCAGTAATCGTGTTGCTTGACCTACAAAAACCCTAGAAAATGTATCGCTTGACCTACGAAAACCCCAAAAACCATTTTATTTTAAATATATTCTATTAAAAAAACCTGCGGTCTTTGTCTGCCCAAATATTGGGCGAATTTTAACAAATTTTCATTCATGTTTTGAAGTTTGCCGAATTTCGAACTTCATGGCTGAAATTCGGCGAACCGTGACTTAGACTATAAGTGTAAGTATATATGATAATTCAAACATTACACACCTATCATATGACCCTCAAACTCTCAAAATTTGGTATTCAGTCACAATGTTTGTTATGTTCAAGCACCAGAAGAGTCCACGCTCAAGACTCGGGAGCCTAGGAGCAAGACTCAACGAGTACTTTGCCGGACTCAGATTGGGAGTCCT
This sequence comes from Thuja plicata, assembly GCA_018584345.1. Taxonomy (NCBI): domain Eukaryota; kingdom Viridiplantae; phylum Streptophyta; class Pinopsida; order Cupressales; family Cupressaceae; genus Thuja; species Thuja plicata. Next base: position 550,037 of record MU223383.1, on the reverse strand, counting down.
GGTCAACTCGCCTCAGCTGCTTTGAAGACTTGCAAGTGGGGCGAACCTTGTCGAGTCCTAAAACTATGAGTGTGAAGGAAGGGCCAAAATTTTCATTAACCAAATCACAACCCAAGCCTAAAACAACACTCACCCCAACCATGGCCACAAATGATAGCGGGTGGCCTGCAACAGACACCAATGGTCAACTAAGGGGCACAAAACCAAACTTCCTTGGAGATCCTACATCACAACCGAGATAATAGTGCACCAAAAAGTGAAACAAAGAGCTCAAGCCATCAAAAATAGAGCTTACAAGATTATGTTAAATAGAAACCCCAACCAAAGAGGATACATAAGCCTCATTCACTGACATCAAAAACATTTGCATAGACCCTAGAGGCAATAAGAAGTGGAGGAAAAATCTATTTGTGCGTAGCGGTAGGGTTTTTTGGAGTGAGCAAGAATGCAATTGATTAATTAAAAGTTGGAAGTGAATGGGAACAGCACGATTCATTACACTTTATTTCCTTTGCTTGGACATATAAGTACTTCATGATTTATCACCCAAATTGACTTTTGACAAATGTGGCAAAAGGCTCCATTATCATTAGAACACTTTTGGCAAACAATATTCACTTGAAATGTCTTCTTAACAAACAATGAACTCCTTTTAATCATTACATGAAGTTTAAATATAAAAATATTGAACTATGGATATGCTTTTTTATTTATTTAGTTATTAAGGAAAAGACATGTATGGTTTAAATACAGACACTTCCAAGATATAATAGAAATTCAGATCAAATGGGGATAAGTGTTTGGCTGTGTGAGTTGTGTTGAAAATTAACTTTACGTTCATGTTTTTTATGTGTTTTGTACAGACAAACCCAAAACATGCCTAACCCCCCAAAAATAATTTGGCAAATCCACATACTGAACCCACATACCCAATACTGAACCGGTAACTTAGATAAACTCTGATATTACAAGAAATAAAGAAGAGGAATATTATTTGAGTGGAATTTCATGTGACATACTGAACCCACATACCCAATACTTAACCAGTAACTTAGATAAACTCTGATATTACAAGAAATAAAGAAGAGGAATATTATTTGAGTGGAATTTCATGTGACATGCAGAAGCTATGCAACAAGAGCAGCTCAGGTGAATGCATGCAGCTAGAATACATGATTATTGCTGGTTTTCTATAATGCCAAAAGGTAAATTGCACCTGTAACCATACACTCTAAATATTGGCACCGTACATTATTAATTCTCAATGTCATTTCTCTGATTACAACAATAGAAACCAGGAGCAGTATGCAAGAATTTTAACAAATCTAGTTTCCATCTTGGATTGCAGTTTCTAGCCACTAACAATAAAAAACAAAAAAAATTCCAAACGTCTATATTCATCAGCAGATAACCCATAATAACATATCCCAAAGAACAAGCAAAGTTTTGCTGCCAATAGATGAAAAGAAAGAATTTTATCAATTTGGTTATAAAATATAAATTTACGTGATAAAATGGATAAAAACACAAAATTGAAAGATTTACTTGGAACTTTTTATCTCAATGTCATTAAACCAATGAAAAGGAAGAACTTATCAATTTGGTTATAAAATATCAATTTACATGATAAAAAGGATAAAACTCAAGATTGAAAGTTTTAATTGGAACTTTTTCTCCCAATGTCATTACACCAAATAATAATGTATATTTCAGAGCATATTACCAATTTTACACTTAACTAACTCAACGGAGCTAGTAAAAAATGCAAGGTTGAAAATGGCCATTTTTTCTATATATTTGCCATGTGAGTGTTGAACTTGCACTCTGTAGACTCTGTATAGCACAAAATACAAAGCACATAACAAAAATTGATAAAGTGAAAATTGCATGTTACTACTGTTGTCTATACTTTACAGCGGGATACTTGTCACTTATCTGAATGTTTAATGGTCTCAGAAAGGGGAGGGTTATGGATCTCGCTCTGCTGCCTCGTCTATCCAGCTAAAATAGTTTTAAACAAATATTGGATCATTTCTCTCAGTCATCTAAATCTAAAGCCGGATGGGCATCAGCAAGTTCATTCCCCGCTCCTAAGTGCTGCCTGTTGATAACTAAGCACTCGGATAAGTATAAATCAAAATAAATTCGAAGTTACCTAAAATGCCCAATTTCGGAAAATTATTTCATTAAACTCCTCAACTATTGCATGTATAAACCAAGAAATTATCTATTACAGTTTTTCTCAAAACATAAACAAAAATTATTGTAAACCCTAATACCAAAATTTACAAATACCTGGCACACGGAAAGCCCAAAAAATCCTCAACCCATCCTTCTCTTCTTCTTGTTGTTTTCACGTTTCCCCGAAAACCCTGCAGCAGAATCCGCAGTGTTCTGCTTCCTCATTCGCTTTGGCCCTCCATGTCCAAATTTAGAATCTCTGTATTGTCTATTCTTCTCCCCTTTTTTCCCTCCACCGAACTCCATATTTTTCCCCTTTTTGCCTCCACCAAACGCCATATTTTTTCTCCCCTTTCCGCCCGACCGATCACCAGGCGAAACCCCCGGCCTGATCTTCTTTCCCTTCTGAAACGAACTCTTCCCTTCCTCAAAATCCAGCGGCATTTCATCATCACCGTCCTTAAAACCGCTATTCTGCCTCATTTTCCTCCATTTTTTAACTGACTCGAAATCCTCCTTCTTCTTCTTCGCCCTCTCCTTCAATTTCGCAGCCTGGATGGCCTTGGACAACTTTTTGGACTCCCTCGACTTTCTCCGCTCCTCCGCCTCCTCTATTTTCTGCTTCTGGAAAAGCAACTTATCCTTCACCTTAAGCATGTGTGTATCTGTTTTCACCATTTCTGCGTAGTAATCATCAGGCCTTAAGAACGGGATTCCCATGCCTTGTAATTTCTCGTAGGCTTGGCGGGTGCCCTCCAAGGCCTGCGTGTAAAAGGCCATCTCCCGCGCCAAGTCATCGTTGGCGTCGATTTCCCCTTCTCTTTTGTAATCTACACAAAGTTTCTCAATCCAGTTGACATTGTCGGGCCAGCCGATTTCCTCGAGTTTTTCATGAAGACCAATGGTGTTGTACACTGCATCTTTACGAGGTTCGTTAAGCGGGGCATCTTCTTCTTCTGAGTCTTCTGAATCTTCTTCTGAGTCTTCGCTGTAGTTATCATCTTCTTCCGCTGCTGCCAGTGATTCCCCGAGCTTGCCAGAATTCAGTGTCTGCTCTTTGAAGATCGCCATGTTTCAATGTGTTTGACAAAATGCGACGGCTAACATAATTTTAGATTCCAGATATTTCAATGAAAATTTCAAAATCTTCTAGGTTTAGGGTTTACGACTTATTGCTCGTTTGAGATTGAATGCTGACACCAGCCTGCCCGATAAAAAAAAATATTAGCATTGGTTGAGATGCATGCTAACGGAAGAGTTATAACAGTCATTCTAGCTAACGTGCTCATTCATATATTATAAATCATAAATTGTAATAGGTTGATATTTTAGGGCGTAATTGGTTTGTGTGTAGTCGTGATTTACTCTGTTTGGTTGAGGGGTGGAATTGGTTTTTGATGCCCAAAATTAGGTTTTGGGTTCAAATCCTCCGTTTAGTTCACCAAAACATAATTCCAATTTTAGACTCAAAATCTGATTTTGGCTAAAAAAATGAGCAGCACCATCTTCCCACCCAATAGGTGGAATTAGATTTCTAATGCTGGTTTTTTGTTTTATTGAACCTCATTTTATATTTTCATCGGGTCCGTAGGTATTGTGTGAAATTTTAGCTTTTGATGTTTGCATTTGCTTTTGCATCTCCGAACATTTTGAAGATCAAAGATTTAGCTTCTAAGGTTTGTATTTTCTTATGCGTCTCCTAACATTCCGAAGATCTCCGTTTCTGGAGCTCACTAGAATTTTTCCGTTTCATTTCGTGGGAGATCATAAATGTGGGAAACATTGCAAGAAGGTGGAGATTGTTGAAGGGCAGTAACAACTGGGCAGGGCTTTTAGATCTTGTCGATATGGACCTCCAAAAGAACATACTTTTATACGGAGACCAAGCTCAGGCGTCATACGATGCATTCAACAGCGAGCACAGATCAAAATACGCAGGCAGCAGCAGATACGGCAAAACAGAATTCTTCAGTAGAGTGGGATTACGAAACATAGGATACCAAGTCTCCATATTTTTATACGCCACATCCAAAATAACGCTTCCTGAGGCCTTTCTCATAAAATCCTTGTCTCGGGAAGCCTAGAGCTCTGAATAGAACTGGATGGGCTACATGGCAGTCACTACATAGGGTGGACCTCTGTCAATTTACGGGCGCCGAGATATCTCCATTGCCTGGAGAGGAACTATACAGACATTGGAGTGGATTGATGATTTCAGCCCCCAGCAAGTCCCGGTTTTGAATCTCCTTCCACCCGGGGAAAGTAGCTCTCGTATTTTTCTGGACGAGAGCGTTGAGAAGGCTATGAGAGATGGATCTGTGAAGGTTCATAGAGGGTGGTTCGAAATCTACACATCGGATGATCCCAAATCGCCCTTCAATAACCACCAAGCTTCTTCCTTTTTGGCTCTTCGTTTCCATCCACTGATGTATCATTCTTTCACTGCTTACTTCACAACCAAACGCAGAAGATAGATTGACTCATTCATCTTCTAGGTCAACCAAACGGTCCAAACTATATCCGGAATTTCAAAACCCTATTTTTAGATAATAAGGTTTTGAGTCCAATTCCCTGGAATATGACAGGAATTGGCATTATCTAATTCTGGATAATGCCAAATTCCATGTTTGGGTCCTTGGAGAAAAATGGAATTGGAAATCTGAAATTCTCATTTTGCCCCCAAAATGGGAATATCATCTTCCACCTAAATAGGTGGAATTGGAATTTCAAATTCCAATTCCAATTTTTACAAAAGCAAATTAATATTTCATGGGATCCGTGACTATAAGATGTATATTATATTGTTATAAGGATGTATATATATACATGTTTGTATATACACACATGTGTATATATGCATATGTGTATATATACACGTGTGTGTATACATATATGTATGTATATGTGTGTATATATACACACATGTATGGTGTGTGTATATGTGTGTATATACACATATGTGTATGTGTATATATATACACACATATATGGTGTGTGTATATGTGTATATATACACACATGTGTATATGTGTATATATACACAAATGTGTGTATGTGTATATGTGTATACATGGATACACACTTGTATGTGTATATGTATGGTGTGTATATATACGCACATGTATGTGTGTATATGTGTGTATATATACACACATGTGTATATGTGTGTATATATACACAAATGTGTCTATATGTATATACACACACATGTGTATATATATGTGTGTGTACATGGATACACACTTGTATGTGTGTATAAACACACATGTGTATGTGTATATGTACACAAATGTGTGTATGTGTGTATATGTGTATACATGTGTGTGTATACACACATGTATACACATATACACATGTGTGTATATTTATACACATGTATATATACATGTGTATATTTATACACATATATATACATGTGTATATTTATACACATATATATACATGTGTATATTTATACACATATATATACATGTGTATATACACACACATGTATGTATGTATATATACACATGTGTGCATGTGTGTATATATACACACCATATTCAAAGAAATTAAAAAATAAAGAATTAAAATTCCTTATGCATAGATTCTCATTCATCTTCCGGGTGAACCAAACGGGTCAGTCCATATTCTGGATTTCATTTTGAGGATAAGCATATTCCTGAATATGCAACATCTTCCTGAATTGACCATATCCAGGATATGGTATTCGAGTACCCAAACAGGTAGTAATGATGTACATGTGTGGGATTGTTATATGTGCAAGAGTCAAAAAGACTTTAGTTTGTTTTGTGGAATTTGTGTATGCTAGAATAGCCAATTCTGAGATTCTGCTATTCTGAAAATAAATTCTAGAATATGGGTTGGGCCCGTTTGGTTCACCCGGAAGATGACTGAGAAGATGCATATGAAATTTTAATTGTGTATTTCTTAATTTTTTAAATATGGTGTGTATATGTGTGTGTGTATATACACACATACATGTGTGTGTGTATATATATATACACACACATGTATACACATACACATGTGTGTATATACACACATATACACATATAAACATACACATATATATACACACATGTATAGGTATATATACATGCCTATATATACACTCATGTATATATACACATATACACACACATATATGTGTGTGTATACACTCATGTATATATACACATATACACACACATATATGTGTGTGTATATATATATATACACATATACACACATGTGTGTATACACATGTACACATGTGTGTATACACATACACACATCTACATACATTTGTGTATATATACACACATACACACATGTGTATGTTTATATACACATGTGTGTGTATACACATACCTGTGTGTGTGTGTTTATACACATATGTGTGTGTATACACATACCTGTGTGTGTGTGTATATATATGTGTGTGTGTGTGTATACACACATATACACACATGTGTAGATATATATACACACATGTGTATATATACACACATGTGTATATATACACATATACACACATGTGTAAAGCTTAAATTTGGTTTTATAAAAATTGGAATTGGCCACCTATTTGGATGGAAGATACATATTCCCATTTTGGAGCAAAATTGGAATTTGAAAATTCCAATTCCAATTTTGTAAGATGGATACAAACATGGAATTGGCATTATCTGGAATTAGATAATGTCAATTCCAGTCTAATTTCATAAAACAAACGGGCCCGCTTTAGATGCAAAAAATGCATGTCTTCTATATAATAGTATGTATGTCTATCACCATCATGACGTGGTGCGAGAAGAGAAGCACGTCTAGACGAATGGATGAAATTGGATGGTTGAACGATAGACGACAGATAGTCGCACGGGATTCGACGACAAACCGCGTGGTTAGGGAGTTTTTGGTCAACGAGCAATCACCTGAAAAGCGGAAGAAATTTTAATTTCAAATGTGGTGGAAATAAATACCAAACACTATGGATATCCATTCATTCCGTACTTTCGAGGGACGTCGAGGGAAAACACGCGACCAGCTGTGAAAAACGAACACCGCCAGCTGTAAATTTTACTCAGCAAGTGTGTTTTTTGGACGATTTCATTGCAGACGACATGGAATGTTAGGATTGTATCGAAAGAGTCAATTTTTTCTGCTAATCTTCTACGTTGCCTTCTTTCTGACTCAAATATGTGTTCATGTTCTAGGGGGTTTGGAGGGACAACAGTGACTAGTTCTAGTGGACCGTTGTGTGGCAAATGGGGGACAAAGCAAACTAGGTAATCTATATGCACTCAATAAGACCTGTAAGTTTGGCATAATGTTAAAACTGTAAATCAAGAGGATGTTCAAAAAGGGTTTCAAGAGAAGGGGAGTTTAGTTGTCAAGCTCTACTTGGAGGGTTCAAATTTCTAAAGTTTCTTAAAATGTAGGCTTCGGACATATATAGGAATTGAACCTCTAACATTTCGCAGTGAATGAAAGTTTCATAAACAACATATTATTTTGTGGTGTCGTGTTTGTCTTTTGTCCATGAACCATGTCATTTTTTTGTGTCATGATAGACGAATCCTTTTGAGATAAGGGGTTTTTAGTTGTCGAGCTCTATTTCAAGGGTTTCAAACTCTATTTTTTTTAAAAACCAAGATATCAATTTTATCTAGTGTTTGAAGCTCTAACATTTCATTGTCAACGAATGTTTCATAAACAGTGTATTATTGTGTGGTGTTGTGGTTGTTACGCAGCACGACAATGTCATTTGGGTGGTTCCACTCACTGATTTTCCATTTTGTTTTTTTTAATGAAGCATTCTGTAATTTTCTACAAACAAGTCTTGTTGTGTCACTATTGAATGTTGTGTTTTCCTCCTAGCTATTTTGTTACGTCATTTTTCCCATCCCGCAAGATAAAATTTTTTTTTTTTTTAAAGTTTGGGGAAATGTGAAATTTGTTAGGGATTGGATGCTATGGAGTATGAGAATGTCATTTGGGTGGTTGCACTTGTTGCTCTTCCATTGTGTTCTGTTTAATGAAGCATTATGTTATTTTCCACAGATGAGTTTTGTTTTGCCACTATTGGATGGCGTGTTTTCCTCCCAGTTGTTTTGTTACGCTGCTTTTTCCCATCCCGCAAGATTAAAAAATTTTTAAAAAAAACCTGCAGAAATGTGAATTTAGTAGGGATTTGATGTTATGCAGTATGAGAATGTCATTTGGGTGGTTGCACTCACTGGTCTTATATTTTGTTCTATTTAATGAAGCATTTTGTTATTTTCCGCATATGGGTTTATTTTGTCACTATTGGATGTCGTGTTTTCCTCCCAACTATTTTGTTATGCCACATTTTCCCATCCCGCAAAATAAATAAATAAAAATGTGGCAAAGATTTGAAATTTGTTAGGGATTCGATGTTACGTAGTATGACAATCATTTGGGTTGTTGCATTCACTGGTTTTCCATCTTGTTCAGTTTAGTGAAGCATTTTGTAATTTTCTACAGATGAGTTATGTTGATATTATCTAAAGGTCTTGATTTTATCTTCTGTTATAATTTAATTTTTGTGGTTATAGTAATTCTGTGGTTTTCAATCTGATGGTGGGTGGTTGTACTTTCCAATTTTCCATTTTGTTCAGTTTAGGGAAGTATTTTGTAATTTTATACAAATGACTCATCTCTTAATATTATTTGATGCTCCTGGTTCTATCTTATGTTGTAATTTTATTTCCATGGTTTTAGTATTTTTGTGGTGGTATTCTATTTCTGAAGTTTGTAGTTATTCCTTGAAAGGTTTATGTTTCTGTTGCTGGTATGCTTTGTATCGTGTTCCAACTTTGATGAGAGCATGTGCAAATATTAACGTGGATGTTCAAGGATCAGAAATAGTAAAGGTTGCTTCTATGGTTGTGATTATTTAGCAAGAATTGTTAGGTTATCTATAGTGGTCGATTCTCCAGATCAATGGAACTGATGCCCAGAAACTACCATATCAGAATCCCTATTGGGCAATAAGAACAACCTATAAACTTGTGTCTATCTGAGAATTTTGTCATGGTCTACTTTAAAAACACATAAGTTGCATGAATGTTGTAAATGTTATTGTTCGCATGATCGGTTAAGAGCTTCTTTCATCGGAGAGGTGATGCATATATCCATCGCAACTTATATCTATCTTTCTGTCACAGTGCATGGACTTGTTGCAGTCCAGTGGTAACCTAAGATGAATTACAAAGGCTTATGTTGGTGAACAATTCCTTACAGGGAATACTTTGGATGAGGCCATCAAGTCATACGACCTATATAGTGGTGAGGCATATGTGGCAGGATTTGTCCCTCAGTCAACACTGAATAAAAGCAAAGAGATGAGTATTTTATTGAAAGAACATATGGATGATATAGTAGATAAGGAGGATATAATTTGCAATGTATTATGGGTGGAGAGTGCCACCACGGTTTCATGATGATTTAGAAGGAATTACAAATGCAATTGTATTTATGTTGTGGTACACAAGGCATCATCATCCTATAGGTGTAGCTTGCCCATCTAGTATATACAAGAGGGAAGATCCATAAATGGGCAACAATTAGCATGTGCAGTGAATAATTATGGTGCTAGGTGTTTTTTCAAAAATATCAATAGTTTTTGGACATGTATGGTTCGATGGACGAACATTTTTGTGGAATCCATTGCCATTCTTGGTCTTTGTATAGGCACAATATTATTTTGATTTTTCAGTGGCTTCTACAATTTGATGAGTGTTTACATGAACTTCTATATGAAACTGAATCTTTAGTAGGCATTACGCCATTGGCACATAAATTTTTTTGAAATCCATATGATGTAGCTATGTAGCTGACAATCAACACTTTCATCTACTTTGAATTTTATCGTTTACTAGAAATTGAGTTGTTGTCATTTGAAAATGGTTTTGGAAATCCAATGTCCCCATTTAAGGGAAATTTACAACTATACGCCTCTCTCTCTGGATTCCCACAGCTTTCCAAGGGCGGGGGTTAGTAGCAAAGGTTCACAAGTGAATGCAAATCAAGTATGCAATAACTACTAAATGAATGATAGAAACGTGAGCAATAAAATGTACAAACAAGAGAAAGGAAGACAAATGGATGCAAACCCTTCAATGCTTGAAGCTTCTATTGTTTCTCTCTACTCCTTCTGAAACGTTGTTCTTGATGCTCAGTATTGGTGGGGCAGCGTCTATGACTTGAGAAACGTCGAGAATTTGACAATTGAAATGTGTGGGTGATCGCAAGATAGCTTGAATGTTGACAGAGTAATGGCGCTTGTAAGCTTGAAATCCTGGATCCTTCAAATGGTTATGAAGGGTTTATTATATAGGAAATGATGATGAAATGAATGGTTGAGATCAATCCCAGAGATGGGGAGATGAACGGTTGAGAACAAAAGTAACAGGAGAGATCCTCAGTAAACTCCACCTCTTTATTTGGTTAAGAGGAGATAGAGTTTGGTTAACTGAGGAGCTAATTATGAGTTAC
>MU223383.1:507252-528268 GCA_018584345.1 Thuja plicata | reverse complement strand
TAATTTAATTGGAAGAATTTAATTAATAAGTTTAAATATTTGATTTAAACTATAGGAAATTGAGTTTAATTAATTAAATAATGATAATTAATCAATTAAAGCTTAATTAATTAAATAAAGTTAATTAATTTTGGGGATTGGATTAGATGATTTGAGAAATGAATTTAGAAGAAAATAGATGATTAATTAACGATTAAGAAACCATTAATTAATATATGAAAATTAGTGTTTTTAATGTAAAGTCACAAGCCTGTCCATTTTAGGGTGTCTACAACAACTCTTGTCATAAAACACCAATTCCAACTTAGATTCATAAGAGCATTATATCGTAAATCTAAATTTACCTGCAAAGATGGAATTTGTTATGATATTCAACTTGATAATCCGAAGGAAAATTTAAAAAAGAAATGAAATCTTCATTGTGTGTTATGTGATAATTGGTTTTAGGCTTCTATGTAGTGTTGATGCAAGTTCTATTTTATTTAGGATTTCCCTCTGTTGTACCCACCAATGGATAAGAATGTTGTTGCCTGCTATGTATTTTGATAGGTGAATCTGACGAGTATGGTTTATTAATAATATTAATGATCAGTTTATATTGTTTATTTTGATTTAACTTGTATAGTGCTATATCATAATATTATTTTTATTTATTAGTAAATTCCATCTCAACTAGGGTCAGAAGAAAACTTCTTGTTCTTGTTGATTGAAGTGCAACATGATGTTCAATGTGGACTGCACTCTTAGTTTCTATTTATTTTAGTTACAGTCTATTATTATCAATCTCAACATGATGCCATGTCATGACGCACTTTAACATGAGTGGTACGCTCACCTCAGTCCCTATGCCATGAAATTTGCATCCCAAGTGTTTTATAGTTGTGGATAGCCCCCATAGGTCTTGTCTAGAAGCAATCCTTGAACGATGATTGTTGTTGAAACAATATACATACATACATATTGTCTATCTATGTATCTATGCGTGTGTGTGTGTGTGTGTGTGTAGATTGAATGATGATTGTCACCGAAATAAAATACTAATAGGCATTGATTTTATACCACTTTTGTGCTAGTTTTTTGTCTCCAAGAATCTTTCTAATCATTCGGTCTAACATCCAATCCCGTGTGACCGTCTACTACCTACCATTTTGTCATCCAACACCATCTATTCGTCTCTCCATATGTCGAGACGTACCTATCTTGTTGCACAATGTCATAGTGGGTGGGATACATAATATATAAATAGATGCAAGATGTTTATTACATCTAAATAGCTTTTGTTCGTCTATCTTGATGCAAAAAGCAACATGGTAGATGAGAAAAGCATGGTATGTCAAGCCAAAATACATAGAATGTATGTACAATACCATACAAAAGTAGTGCATACCAAATGACATGTGGGAAAAAGGGAGGATAACAGAGGTAGAAACTTGAATTTTTTTATTAACTTTTATGGTAGCGAAAGCGGAAAATAGTAATAGATAATTGACAAAAAATAAAATGTTACAGCTAGGACAAACTAGTACAGTCTACTGCAACTGTATAGATAGTGGGAAAATAATATGTTATAGTTTAGATAGCTGGGTGCACTTAACTATATGTTTTCCAATAGTTTTTTAGTTAACTATGCAGTTAATAAGAAAACAGGGGAAGTGTTTAACAACAATGAAATAGCTTGTTGTGTCATCAACATTAAAAGCCCAAATATCATGTTATGAACGATATAATATGTAAATGCCCATTTCAGCATGTGTGTGTGTGTGTGTGTGTGTGTGTGTGTGTCCATTGATAGAGAAGCACATTTCATATGAGAGATATATTTGGAAGTCACACTAGGAGATTCATTATAACAAGTAAAAAATGAGTTGTATAAACAACTAGATTGGAATGAACATCCTCTTATGCATAATTTTTGCATCATGGAAAACTGATAGATATAGTTGGTCATATGTATTACTAGTGTTAGCAATATTTTGAATTTTTGGTTATAGTAGTATTGAACATATGACTGTGTATGTCAAATTACAGGATAAGTCTACAGGTGTTGTAGCACAACATTGCGTCCAACTCTGTTGAATCTTGAAAATAAATGGTTTGGTGTCGTTTTAACTTTCCAAATCAAAATATGACTAGCACTAACCCTATTTTTACCACGTAGGCCTTTGTATCCAAAATATGCACAAGTTATCAATTGGTGGTCCTTGAAACCTGGTGAGTAGACATGGTGAAACATTATCACTTTTGTAGTCATAAAATACATTTCCTTTCTTATACTCAAGAAATAAGAGAATCGACACTTGTTGTGAATGTGGTAGTGTACACAAAATTAGTGGGATTTGGGGAATATAGGAATACTATGTGGTGCCTCATGTGTTGAATATCATTTGTAAACTTTGTGTAACACTAGTTCTATATGCAAGTTGTTTAATTCCAGGGACACTTTAGTAGCATTCAACAACATCAATAAATTACAGGTCATCATTCTTATCCTAGATTCACTCACAATTTTTATTGTCTATTAATTACGTTTATTGACCTACACGTTCTTATCTATTTTATGTCTTTCCTTATTATTATGGCACATTTCATATTTATAGACATGATTATATATGTTTTCTGACATTTGATTGTCCTTGGTAGCAGTTACCAAGATAGGGAACATTGTGTCAACTATATTGGAGGTGTTGAGGATATATTTCTTACTTGTCAACCTCCTTTGTGTGCACGCCATGATTTTATCTGGTAGAACAGCCATGTGTCTTGGCATATTCCTATATGGCCAAGGAATTCCCAATTGACAACTTGTATTGGAACAAACACTAGTACATTCTGAAAATATCTTATATATGATCAATGTAGTTACTGGTGTCATCCAAATTGCATCTATGCAAAGATAATTTTTATATGGTGCCCAAGTGAAGAATGGAAAGGATGATGTGTTTTCCGTGAGCACTATTTATAACATGCATGTTATGCATCGTTGTGTTTAATTGACATGTTTTCTGTGTCTAGTATTTGTGACATTCTTGTTAAGTACCCATATATTTAATTGAAATATTTTATGTTCCCGCTATGTAACAATCATGTTATGCATCCTTTTGTTTAATGTTCCTTCTCCCTCTCCGAGTTTGGTGATGCAAATTTTGTAGTTGGGTGTTTTTTTTAACAAACTCTAATAGTTTACAAGAGCGATCCAGGTAATTAATTCTTTTTCATGTGTGTACAGATATGATTGGGTGGTTGAAAAAAAAGTTAGCAGAACCCTTGACATTTATTTAGAGGGATCCCAACATGTTGTGTTCGACTGGATTGGGCTCAAACGACCAATATTGGGGCCTACAAATGACGATCTGGTAATGCAAGAGTGGAGGATAAAAATATACATTTACTTTTGTTGGTGTTGTCACCAGAAAAAAATGTTTCATATTGTGCACAACTGTTATATGCAGGAGGGGGGTGGATGGAATCCATCATTGCTGAGGAAGAGGAGGGATGTTATTTCTAGTCCAACAACGAAAGTGGTAATCTTGGAGTATTATTCTCACCATCTTTGAAAGAAAAAATGTTGTCCTATGTTTTGTTTCTTGGACAATAGTGTAAACATAGTGGAATTGATTTATGTTAGAAAGGGAAATAGACAGTGGCTGGGGCAGATGAGCCCATGGGTGATGTTGATAGAAATGAAAATTGTTCTAAGGGCGAGCCTGAGTCTTCATCGGAAGATCTATCTAATGAGGATAATGATGAGAGTACGGATGATGATTATAGTGAAGGAAATAATGTTTTTTTCAGTGCTAGGAAAAAAGGAAGAGCCTTCCATGACCAAAGGTGAGGTCTTGTTATTATTCTCCTTTCTCATTTTGGTTTGTGAAGCATAGATGTCTTGTTGCCATTAGTTCCTTATAACTACGTGGATAAGTGTGTTTCAAGTTTCTTAGGTCGGTTTGGCGCTTGACTGTTTTAACCATAATTGTGTGTGCATGAATGCATGTATCATCGAACGAAAAATCTAGGAGGCAAATTGTTTTGTTTCTATATGCATGGACCATGTGCACATGGAGGAGGTCATATGTTCTCAGATTTGTGCAGGTTGAACATGCACAGTATCGTAAAGCACAACCTCCCATTCATTCTAACCCAAATGTGTGGGCCTTATAGGGGCAAAAAGTGCTTGAAAAGGGGAGGTGTCCCTGAGAGATTAAAGAAATATCGCTAGAGGAGGGAGACGGACCTCAAATACTAGATGTTGGTGAGGTATAATATGCAAAACAAATGCATGACTGATCGAGTATCGATAGAGTATGATTTAAAATGGTATGATGATCTCCCCGAGGAAGGAAAGAAAGAGATTGATGATGAAATGATTTTTTACAACAATTTTCTAGTGAAGGAGGAGAGAAGGAATAGGGTTTTGCATTTGTTTGAACAAAAGAAATGGTTCAGAAAGGTAATCAACAGTTGCCATTTGTAGGGTGTTGTTTTAAATATTTGCATGTGTGGTAATGTGGTGTGGAGTGACCAATGTTGTTATGATAGGTTGTTTCCAAGGCTAGTCATAGAGGCACTCTGCAGTCTACTGTGGTTCCTGTTGTAGAGAAAGTTACTGGGTCAAGTACTCGACGTAAGAAGGATACAGGGTAGTCAAGTTGAAAAGTGTTTGGAGGAGGGATGTTGTGAGGAGGAACAAATTCAACATGCATGATGGAGTTCCATCAATAGTAAAGGTAGTATGGCAATGCATTGCACATGTTTTGATTTTTACTGATCGATGATGTGCATAGTTGTAGAGGGATTTGAGGTCACTATTTTGAGTTATAAGTTTGATGAATCCTTCGCATTGTTTTATTAACAATGTAACTATATACTATTTTTTTGGTAGGGTGGTTGTTATATGGTTCGTGGTGAGAGTTTGGAGGGTTCAGTTGAGTTGATAAAGGAGGGAGCTCATTTGAGCGAAGTTCAAGAGGAGAAATCTAGAATGTACTCTTCTGACGGGAGAAAGAGGTAGGACTAAAGGAGGAAAAGAAACAATTTTCTTGAGGAAATAATAGAGGAACAATAGGTACTTTGTGATCGCACTGCAAAACATGTATGCGATGTTGTGCTCCATTGCATTGTAGGACCATGTGGTCCCAATATTCCTGCATACTAAGTTTATTTATTGTAAACTTTATGAAGTTAATTTCAATCATTGAACGCCTTCATATGTGATGTTGCAAGTTTAATATGGTTGTTGCAAGGTGTCCCCAGGTAGTTAATAGGAGGGTTCAACAGGCTGCAGTGTAACTGCTAGTGACAACAACACATGTAGCATGCACTAGAGGGAAGAAACGTTCATGCCACTCTTCTGGGAAGCTACAAAGAAGAGATGATAGGAAGAAACAAAATTTGATTTTGAGGAGGGGACAAAATCATAAAAGAAGGTATGCTTGCACTCTACTACAAACATTTTGTGTCCATAAACTAAATATGTTTCTCCCTGTTCCACTAAAATTTAGCATAAATTTATATTTGATAGTTTCTCTACACTACTACTCTAATAGGGTGGTTGCCACGTTGATGATGTTGGGAATGAGCAGGGAGTTGCATTTTCCAATCATAGTGGATCTCCTCCGACATGTAGTGTGGTTGAGCATGGCAGTGGCATTTTGGGAGACGGTGTTGTATGTATCTTCTAAGTCCATATAGTTGTCATCCTTGGAAATTTCATTTATGTTCCATGCATTTTTTATTTGTTCACTTATCTATCCATATTTAGTTCCAATTTATAAAATTCACTTGTGGTCATTCAAGCTGATAGTGTCCACGATATCGTTGGCTACAATTCAAAAATTGAAGAGACAGATGGAGTGGTATGTTTTACTGTATTGTATTTATGGTTCTTGTCTTGGGGAAATAATGTTTATTTTTAATGAGGACATATTGCATATATCTCTCTTGGGATGTTGATTTTATTGGTTAGGATGTTATGGGGAAAAATAGGGGGTGTGGGGATGAAGGAATAACAAAGGTGATTATCTGTTCAAGGAATCAGGTGTGTTGATTATGTTGTGTCTAATGTATTTATATGATTGGCATTGCAAAATGAAATACATGATTGCATTTCCTCATATTGTTATCGATTTGGTTTTCATGTGTGTCAACTTCCTTTTCCTTGCAACATGATGACACAAAAGGAAGTCATTGGGGTAAAACTCGCACAGGTGCAAAACTTAATGGGGAGGGTGTTGCCTTGGGGGAGATGAATGATATTAAGAAAGATACTAATGATTCATAATGTCGGGAGAATAAGGTATGGAAATCCTCTTTTCATTCCATATTGTGAGATATATGTGACTGTAAATTTGTCTAGTTTGATTCTCAGTATAACATTAGGAGTCGATGGGTTCACATGCACCCACACCTTTACTATTGCGGGCAACTATCACTAATGAGGACCGCATAGATGGGGATGGTCATTCTTTTATGGTTGGAGATAACATGGACCTACTAGTGGATGGAAAGGTGGCAGATAGAGGTTTCATGGATGCAGTGGGAAGGGGTGTTTTGTGCCACAACCGCTCAATCCCACGGGGATGTGCAAAGTTTTGCATTGATGAGGTCTTTGATCTAGAATCTCCTCTTCCATTTGGTCAATCCTTTTCTCACCACTTGGACAAATCCCTAAAGTCATACGATGTGTGGCACATGGAGGACCTCATGAAATCCACATCTATAGTACAATTTCATCACATACTGGTCACTTTTTTTGTAAACGATTTGATTTAAGTTATGTATTGTAATGGCTTTTTACAGGATCAAGTTTTTGAGACTATGAAGGAAAGAAAAGGTGATAGCAGTGGTCAACCTATCATCAGAAGGAGAAATGCGAGGATTCAATCTCTTGGGATCACCCCTCTAGAGATGCACAAGACCCCGAGGAAGCATTCGCAATTGTACGAGGGCATAAACTCTATTGCACAAGACAAGAAATAGAGGAGGGAATGAGAATGGGTTATTAATTGTAGCCATGCCGAATGGATGTGTGAATAACACATTCACCAAGATAATTTGTAGGAAGTAATAGTAAGGCAGATGGTCGAATCTCTTATGTCATATATTTAGTATTTGTTGTGGTCAATTCACCGATAACCTTGTTTATGATTTAATTATGTTCATGAAGAATGCACCTCAGTTGGAGTGAAGTTTCCAATTAGAAGAGGTGTTTGTATGTTTAGAAAATGAACAATGTTATGTCAACTTTAGCCCCCTCATGGTCTATTAGAATGATTTTCTTTGATGGGCCAATGGTGGCAACAATTGTGAATAGTTATTAGTTTTATTGATTAGAAATTTACTTGTATCTGAACTACTTATTTCTATACACGTAACAAATTAAATCAAGTTGTGTTCAATAGGAGTTCAGTTAACTATGAACGATTATTTGCAATTCAAAATAATTGTATTTTGAAATGGACAGTGTGGATAGACAAGCCTTCGTCTGTTTTACCTATCCACTGAATTGTGTTTTCAGTAAACTAATTTTTGAGTTGTTTGTGCAGCACCAAATAATGCTTAGGTTTCTATAAATGCAACAAAATATATTAAGTTGTGTTCAATATGACTTGAGTTAACTATTAACTATATTTGCAATTCAAGTTATTTGTATCTTGAAATTATGAACACTGTGGATAGAGGAGCCAGTTCTTTTGTGTTTTCCCTGTTCCGTGATTTCTATTTGAAATAAAACAATTACGAAGGAGTTGTCATAGGACAAAATATTGAATTTCTTATGCATCGAATGTTGATTGTTCTTGTTCGCCATGTGTTCCTTAGACAATGTATCATATGCTGCCTAATGTTTCCAATGTTGGTTAATGGATTCATTTTCTATGTACTCTTGACTAATGGACCCAACATTGGTGATTTCTCGTATGTTTTACTATAACTCTCACTGACGGTTTTGTATTCCAAATAAAATTCAAGTTTAGTTTTTTTACGATTCGATGACTCAGTTTATTACTAAACTTGTGTGCGATTACAATTTTTGGTAATGGGCAAATGTTTGAAAAAAATGCCAATAGTTATCAGTACCAAACAATATAAGTTCTCATCTTTTGGAAGCATGGTTGTAATACTTGTGAGCTAATAGATTCAATTGTGTTTAATTAGAAATGACTTAATTATGAACAATATTTATGTTAGTGTAAATGATGTTCTCCTTTGCACGCCTATAATATCGTCTATTGACAAACCGAGATATATAGGGGTACGAACCCCAAAATTTTGCAAGCATAAACTAATTAAAAATTTGTGAAAATAAAATGAAATATTGGCAAAGAAAATAATTTTATTTTTTTAATGTGATCATATCAGCACTGCGTAGGTGGGTCGTATGACTCGTTGTGCAAGAAAAAGATTGCCACAAATTTGACTTTCGCCAAATATAGGTGAATTTATAGTCGATTTTCACTGAATCAACCACTCAGACGGAATGGTGAGGTCAGATCTAACCCAAAATGCTCCCACAAGATGATGGTCTTTAGATCTATAATATTGACCTCCAATGCATGCACCAATATCTCTCCAAATATGCTATCCAAAATGCTACAATGGCTCTGATACCATGTAAGAATTTGAAAATAACAATGAATGAACCAAGGACCTAAAGGTCAAAGAATAACACAATAACAAGAGAGATGATATGAATAAGAATAAACTTGTATTAATGATGCAATATGCCAATAGAATATTGGAGATGATTTACATGATAGAAGTGCCTGAATATATAGGAAAGGCAATAAGAGACAATGATAAGGAGCTAATAATCTATCACTTATGCAAGGTGGAATCACATATCCACAAAAGGTGGATCATCCTCCATTATGCAATGAAGTATGTGCAATATGACGAGGATGATAATGTGATATGTGCACTAAAGGTGGATCTCACACATTAGATAACAACCATCACCACCTAAATTGGAATTTATCCTACACCGTGTGCTCAATTAAGATGCAAACTCCTAGGTATCTCGATGAAAAAAACTATGCAATGCATTATCCTAAGTAAGATTAAGTAAAGTGTAATTATGAATGTTTAATTTCAAAATGATTTGATCGAAGGGATAAAGCACTTGGCTCTCTTAGATCATCCATCTCTCATTATTTTCTATAACATATTGCATCTTGCACACGTCATCATGATGCTTGGACCACCTTGGAAGGACTCTTTGGTAAACCTGATAGAATGGGAAAATTCAAATTGGACAATGAGCTCATAAGTTTAGAACCTAGACAATTTGACAATATTCATGACTTTTTCTCTAAGTTCAATTCTATTAGATTGGAGCTTTCTATTTGTGGCATTACTAAAGAGGATGAACAATTGATATTATCTATTATTTCCAAGGTAGGTCATGATTATTATATCTTTGTTTCTACTTTCTATGCTACTATGGATGCTCTTGGTAGTGCATACAAAATGCCTTCTCTTGATGAATTTGCATCTCAACTCACAAGGGAACAAGAAAAGTTGGCACACATGGGTCAATTAAAGCCTTCAACGCATCATGCATTTCTTGCAAATGACTCTACCCCAAAGGCTTCCGATGTAAAAGGAAAGAAGAAACATAAGGATCTTGTTGGTGTTTTAAAATGTTTTATGCTTTACAAGCCACCAATATACCTTAAGATAGATTTTGAAGAATGGTTAGTTCCAAATATGGGAAAATCTAAGGTAACTGGACCAACTATAGGGACAAGACTACCCTTTGCACTTCTGGCTCTGCAAAACCAAGGTGGGTACACCTAATCTAGCTCAACATACAACTCCTTACAACTCTATATTTTAAACAATGGATAATGGTAAGAAAGTACTAAATGTTAACCACTCATTCATTGACTCTCCATTACCATGCATGACATACAACCAAAAGCCAAAAACATAAAAGAACTTGGAAATGGGTTTGATTTAACTTTACAGAATATAGCCAAATCAATCAAACATGTATTAATAAAGGATGTACTAATTTATGATCAGTGCTTTATCCATTGGGAAATATTTCTAGTTCAAGAGCATAATAAAGAAACCAATTGTTGTCAAGGACTCAAAGCCATAAACACAAATAATCTCAAACTAAACACTACTTATAAGATCCTTGTATAGTACCAAATGAACCTATGTTTTATCTAGAGAAGTTTTAATTTGATCCTAGATCAAAGCTAAGGAATAACAACATATACATAGATGAATTCCATGCAATTAATCACAAAATCCACAACTCAAGAAGTGAGCATAAAGGAGAGACTCGAATCTAAAATACTGTATTAAGTATGAAGAATCCTGCTTCTGTATCAATCTGTTTAAAAATATATATCACTTCATTAAAGTGCAAAAAACATAAAACTTTATGTTCTATCTTGATACAGTCTAAACAATCTGTTATATTCTTGACTGGGAACAGGTGTGCATCTTAATGCTTTTTTCTATTTCCTAATTTTTCCAGCCCTTACTAAATGATCTTGGAAACCCTTTTATAGAACTAGTATTGCAACAAGCCTCAAATCATTTAGGTTAAGATCCAACAACTAAGTTACAAAATAATAACTCATCCAACCACCAAACTACTCTGCGATCAAGTTGAAACCTTTTCTTCACTCCTTTTTGTGTATAATACGATCTGCAGCCGTCATTCACCTCGGGATGTTGGAGAATAGTCCTCTACTGAAGGAATAATGGAATATTACTACTTGTTTTAATTCATCTAGGGTATGTCTATCACTATATGAAATCTAATTTTCCAACCACCAAGACTCGGGAGAAGATCCAACATTAATGTAGAGGAGACAGGGCGTCGTCTAAGGGTTACATAAGATTTGCAAATCTGATCAGAAACCCTAAAATATCACTTCTCAATATAAAAGCATTTTGAGCCATCAAATTTTCATCCTAACAACATCCCAGGACTACATAGATACAATCCAAGAAATCAGATTTTATTCATCTACTTTTTTGTAGCATAGAACAGAGAACTATTGCTTCAAACCCTGTGGAAACTACTTAAATTTTAAAAATCTATTATTAATGGTCATCCCTAGCGTGGAAATATCCATCAACGACCGAGATCAATTTTAAAACATAGTCATCAATCATCTTTTTAAAACACCCACGAGCTCAAGACACCTGATGATTCCACATAGCCTCTCGGTCCCATTTGAACTTTTGATCAGAATAGACACACGTCACCCAGGTGTGATTTCACAAAGAATAACCACCGAGAATCTATGCATAGCGGAAACATGCACATCGTCAGATTAAAAGAAACCTACTTTACCTTTATCTTTGTTCGCAAACCTGGACCCACAGTCAAATTAGGACACATGTCATTCGTGTGTGATCCCACAAAGAATAAACAACCCACATCTTCGGATCAAGACATCACGCCAACCACATGATTAGATAGATCTGACAGTCCTTTACCTTCCTTTCAGTGCTGACCAAGTCCTACCATCTGCCACGCGATACAAAGGCGTGAACACACAATGAATAACCTTCATACTTCTTCGCCTTTATGAGATCATGCCCGCCAGCAGATTCATTTAGATTTGAGCATGATTTACCTATGCCTTGAACTTGAAATCCATTGGTCCCACAACCATCCACATTTTGCACAGGCGCAAAACCGTGATGGATAATTACCTTGCAGCTCCAGATAAAAAAATCGCGCCAACCGTCCGATCATAACAGATCTATCCAAACTTTAACTTGATCTTTAAACTCACCCTAGCCCGCCATAGACATGTGGTGCTCAGGCGCAATGCCTCAATGGAATAAACTTTGATCACCTTCTGTTTAAGGCATTGTGATAACTGTTAGATGAACTTTGATCTAAACCATCCTTTAACCTTTCATTGGCCATGTGCATGTCACCACGCATCGCCCTCTCATTTTCTCCATGTGGAACCCTCCTAGCCTTGGGTCCCACCACTTATCTTTCCACCTATGCCACATGACACCACCTGATTCACTAGGACCACTCCTGCCTCACCATCCTACCTGGCCAGTCTTGCCACATGTCACAACTGTGTCATTCGAATAGACTTGTCATGAATTGGATCATGCCATAACACTCTGTCGATACCTATCACTCCTTCAACTATGTCACCTAAGTGTGAGCCTACAAAAATACCTTCATGTTCGCCAGCTGGCCTCCACATCACCACTTCATCTACGAACTATCAACTAAAAGGCGTGTGCCTTTTAGACACTTAACAATTGTAAGCTCGGATATAAAAATATTAGGTTCCTTCGACACACAGCCAATGTGGGAAAAATGACCATGATGACCTCATGATGACATGATGGACACTTGGAAATAGAGTGTGATACCTTAATGAATAAACAGGCTGCATCTTGCGATAAAGGCATTATGCCCACCGTAGGATAAAAAAGAATCTCTTAGAACCTTAGCTTCCCGCCAACTTTTAACACGTTGGCCCCATGATCTAGAAAGGAAAGGTGTCACATAGGCAAAATGCCTCAATGAATAACATCACCTTATCTTGCGATCAAGGCAATGTGCTAGCCAGTAGATCAAAAAGAACTTACTCGACGCCTAGGAGAAATAAAATACTGCGGGGACTTAGGAACTTTAGGAAATATTAAAAAGAACCCTGTGCATGACTTAGGAAATTACCGGCCCCGCGATGACAACTTAAACCCATGGGTTAAAGAACTTAAGTAACTAGAAAAGGTAACATAATTTTATAATGAAGACAACTTACCTAAGGTTTTTGACCAAAAATGAACCAAGGGTTTGTAAAAATGGCAAATTAGGGCTTAAGAACTAGGTTCAGACATTTTATAAACATGAGAAACTCAGAACCAGTGGAAATTTTTTATAGTCCTAATAGATCCTAGCCTCATGATAAAGGTGACGACTCTCCTGAACACAACATAAATTGGAATCCAAGTCCTCTTCAAGTTAGGAATCATCTAGAATAAAGAAGGAAAAATATGCATATTGTAAAAATATAGGACATGATGATCCTAAATGTTTCCACAAGAAGATTGATGAGCTCACTCACATTCTTCAAAAGAACAACATCAAGATGCCCCCATCAATCTCTACTCCTTCTTCATCAAATTGTGCAGTTTCTTCATCTGAGTCATCAAGCAAGGATAAACATAAAGGATAAGCGCTCATGGATTCCACACATCCTAAGCAAGGTAAAAGGCTTCTTGGTTCAGGTGCTTCACATCATATGGAATCTTCTATGGATATGTTTTATTCTATTGAGCCTTGTAATTCTCCTAATATATTGAAGGGTAACAACACATACATGAAGGTTGTGGGAAAGGTTTCATTCCCATGGGAGAGGGGACATTTTATGATGTTCTTTGTGTACCATCCTTGACCACTAATCTCCTTTCTATTTATCAAATTAGTCATGGGGCACAAGGTAAAATTGTTGAGTTCACTCCTGATCATGTATACATTAGGGACATAAGGACTAGACATGTCATAGATATGAGAATTATTGATCATACATTATGCTTGTATTCTTTTTCATATTTTGTTGATGATGATGATGATTTTCATGATGTACCCACCCCTTTACCAAGGGTGAGTTTTGTATGTGAGGAGAACTTTGGAAACTTGAATCATTGTGTTCTTGAGATAAGAGTTGAGCTTCCTACTCCTCCACCTCTAGCTTCATTACACATGGGTTCTACTCTTCAACAAGATGATCATTGAGATTCATATCTTGCAATGTGGGATGACTACTTGGATGACATTTCAAAATTGTTTTTTGAGTCTTATATTGCATATTTGGGTGACATACTTGAGGGTGTTTCTCTTCTCTTTGATGAAAACATCATATTTGAGGACACTTCTTTACCTTCTTTGGATATTGGCATTCTTGAT
This sequence comes from Thuja plicata, assembly GCA_018584345.1. Taxonomy (NCBI): domain Eukaryota; kingdom Viridiplantae; phylum Streptophyta; class Pinopsida; order Cupressales; family Cupressaceae; genus Thuja; species Thuja plicata. The sequence goes on along the minus strand of MU223383.1, from coordinate 514,359 downwards.
TCTTCTCCTTCACTTGGTTTGTCACATTTCATGGTTTGATTTGATGATGTAATTGAATCTTTATGCATGGAGATACCTATTCAGTCTTCAGAGATGCATACATGTGTACTTTCTTCCTCCTTCCATTTTGACATGGATTGGATTCATTATTTGATGTATTTGTTTCTTCCTAAGGGGAAACATTTTGCTTGTTGGCATTGGATTATCTTTTGTTTGCAAGTACACTTCATCAACATTGGAGCTTCTTCATTATGGGGGGATATAATGTTTCCATATTTCCTTCCTATGGGGGGATTATTGCTTGTATATGCATGACGTATGTCATACTTGGAGGGTATTTAGTACTCCATCCATTCATGCATCTTGTTTTTCTTCATCTCACTTTTTGGGGGAGGGTTTTCCCATGAGGTTTTCCCTATTTCTCCACTTTATGAGAGATTGCATTTCATGTATTGCATTTGCATATTGTACATGGGTACCTAACATGGCCTAAGAGTCAGGACCCATCTTGCATTGTGATTTTAAGTGCATTCCCCTAATTTGCACATAAGGGGAGGTGTTGGTGTAATTAAACATTCCTAATTACACTTTACTTAATCTTACTTAGGATAATGCATCACACAGTAGTTTTTCATTGAGACACCTAGGAGTTTGCATCTTAATTGAGCACATGGTGTAGGAGAAATTCCACTTTAGGTGGTGATAGTTGTTGGCTCATGTGTAAGATCCACCTTTTGTATATATATTACATTATCATTCTCATCATTGTGCACATACTTCATTGTATAATGGAGGATGATCCACCTTTGGTGGACATGTGATTCCACCTTGCATAAGTGATAGATTATCGACTCCTTATATTATGTAAATCATGTCCATCTCAATAATCTCCAATATTATATTGGCATATTGCATCATTAATACAAGTTTATTCATGTTCATATCATCTCTCTTTTTATTGTGCTATTCTTTGACCTCTAGATCCTTGGTTCATTCATTGCTATTTGTAAATTCTTAAAATTTAGAAATAGAAATATCTGTATTTTGAAAGGATGACCACTGTCTATTGAGGGCCATTTTCTATTACCCCTGTATAGTTAATTATGTTTTCAGTAATATTGTTTGGTGACTAGTTTATGTGATAGAAAATACTGCATTCCTCACATGTCCAGTGTTGATTCTTATTTGGATCATGCATTTGTTAATTGAAATGTGTAGCCATTTTTTCTTTGTTGTAGCCAATGGTATGCGAAGTGTGAACATCACATTTGACATAATAATTGTTTGGAACTCTGTTTAGTTACGTAGTTGGGATAACATTTTATTGTGGACACTCATAATGTGTGACTGTAGTTTCCATGGGGACTTTGTTTATGATGAGGAATACATTTTTTGTGGCAACATCTAATATTTTTTATGAAAATTTAATCCCATCCCTTTTATTGTGATGGTATTGTAGATGTTGTAGCTATTTTCATTTATGCATTCTTATAATACATTTGTGTTCCATTTATATAATGTTTTTATGTTCTTACTATGGTTTTTGATTGCAACTCTCCATATATTATCTTCACATTTGTATTATGTATAGGTGTTTGATTCTATTGTGTATTTCTTATTTACTATCATAAGTTAGCAATAAAGTTTCTTGCTTTCAATGTGGACAAATGTTTATCTATTTACAATGTCTACAAACATGGAAAGGGGAAAATATGGATCAATTGGGGAAATGAAGAGAAAGAGTGTTTAAGAAGATAGAGTCAGCCAAAAACTAGAAACTTCTTAGAGTTCAAGCCTAGAGGGAAAGTCTGCTAGGGACGCACCAAAATACGTAGTGGCTCCATCTTTGGCTCTTGATATTCAAGAAAATCCCCCAATGAAAGCATTGTTTGCAGGGGGCAAGTTCCCAACAAAAGCACCATCCGCAGGGGACAACTCCCCAACAAAAGCACCATCAACAAGGGAATTTACAAAAGTTCCCATGATAATGGATCCACTTGAACCATAGTGCAGTTCTCTGAGAATGGACATTGTGCACACTGAAGTTCTCAGGGAGAAGTTGCGGTCCTGCGAGGCAAAGATTGCAAAGCTAAAGTTGATGTTGAGCAAGGTTCAGATGAGATACACTGAATTGAATACAAGATAAATTGAATTGAATATGAATTTTGTACAAATTTTTGATAAGAACATGGAGCTGTAGTTGGAATAATGTCGACAGGAGATGGTTGTCAAGAAGCTTGAGGAAGGTATTAAGGCAAAGGTGAAGATAGAGAATGTTGGAAAGGAACAGTATCATGTCATGCTTGAAGTGCCAGAAACTAGCATGGAGTCATGGAAAGACATGTACTTAAAGCTTGTGTGTGTGCCTTTACTTGATATTGATTCAATGGGTGTCCCCCCTACCACCACCTGAGCTAACCAGGGAAAAAATGATGAAAGGTTGTGATATTTATTTTCTTTTATCTGAACTATTAGTGATAGTATTATTATTCCAATAGGAAAAACATTTAGTTATGACTACTGTTGAATATAAGATCAATTATATTGGATGCATGTTTCCAATACATGTAACAAAAAATAGATTGAAATGTGTTCAATTACACTTCAGTTAACTATGACTAATAGTGTTTAAGTAAACATAATTGTATGGTGAAATGGCTAACAATGTGTTTGTTGCAGATGGTGCATCTGTTGTTGCTATACATTGAACTATGTTTTGAGTTCAAGTATTAGTCATGAGTTTATATATCAAAAAATTACGCATTTCTTACTCATCCAATCTGGATTCTTAAGGTCAATTATGGTTTTTGAACAAGTAGTATTTTACGATGGTTAATTTTTTGAATGGTGGTGAATGCATTACTTATGAATGCTATGTTCTTTTATTCACCCAAGAGTTGTTATTTTCTATTTTTGTTCCCACTACCGTCAGATGGGGCTTATTGCTTTCAATGTAAGTACAATTTTGTTAACACTTGTTTCTGATAGAGGTTCAATTATAGTTTAAGTATGTGATACATGCAACAAAACATATTTTATTGTGTTCTTTTATATAGTTTAGCTGAATACGATTGATATTTGAAATTTTAAATATTTCTATGTTTTGATGACAAACACTTTCTTTCCTGGCATTGGAAATGTTTGTTATCCCTCTACAGTCAATTGTGTTCTTAATACAAGAATTTTGTTGGAGTTTATTTGACGCAAAAATTAGCATTAGTTATGCATCCAATCTGGATTCTTCATGTTCGTTATACATACCTTACAAGTTAAATGCAATTTTAATATGTCATTCTGATACAAGTTGATGATGTATCCAATGTTGATTAAAAAGGTCACTTATGTGTTTTGCATTTTGTTTTTTTCCATGTGAACTCTTGGAGGGGGTGTTCTGGTGCATAGAAGGTACAATACACTTATAGGTATTGTTTGATGCAACTCTACTTATATTGGATGCATGTTTGTGCTATGTCTAAGCAACAACAAATTCCAATTGTTGAATATGAGTTCACTTTATCAGTATAGGGATATTTCTCTATTCTTCCCTTGGTTTGTATGAGTGAAAACATCAATGTGACATAACACGAGAGATGAGAAGATTCGTAATATATTATATCCTCTTGGCATACTTATGTAGGGCATTTTAGCTCGCAATGAAGGGGTCTACTGCAGATTATCTTTAATTGGCATATGGTGTGAATGAATGGAAATGTTTATAACCACTATCGAATAGAACCTCACTTATATTATCTGCACATGTATGTGATTAACCATGTTGTACTATTACATTGTTGTAAGTCAATGGAATATGTAATTTGGCATTAGAATATCATGACACATATGTGATTTTGATGGTGGTAGTACAACCTATAATTCTAAGATTTTGACGGGTCACACAATAATCAATAAAAATAGCAATAAGGGTATGGAACAAGTTTATGCTATGAAAATACATCCTCTCATACCATGGACAACCGAGCCTTTCAGATAACTGGATAGTAGATGAAGGGTGCATATAACAATGTCATATTTAGGTTGATAATGGTAAGCGACACTTTGTTGTTCTTTTCTTTGCCATAATGACAAAGTGAATATCATATGTGGAGGGATGCACTTGACCATTCTTTGGTTTTGTGTAGGATTGGCGTTACCCACTAAAATTGGCTATTAGGGTCACAACATGGTGAATGAATCAGGGATCATGACTCTATTCCCTGTAAAGCATATTCAATCTCTCTAGGGGTTGTACAATAAGTAATATAACTTACTCTAGGAATATGGAACACTCAAACAAAATCTACATACAACCACTTCATAAAATAATACAACTCGGACAAGCAAATCCTTGACACGTACAAAAACTTGCACCCAACCATGTCCTTTTTTTTACCTTGGTAACAGTAAGTCATGTTTTTTGTTATTGCCTTCCACTCGAGGATGAAGTGAATATTATTTTCCGATCTACACAGTTAACCATTATTGATTTTTTCATCCTTTGCTCTGACTCACTGCAATGTGAATTTTGGCTTTCCAACACAGTAAACAATATGGGGATATTGATTGCATCTCGTGGATTCTGAAATGAACATTTCCAACATTTGTATTATACATAATAAATCTAATATTTTGGAACACTCACAAAACAAAAAAATCATCCTCTTTAGTTAGAAGAAGATAGGATGGATTACAATAATCCTTCATTCATATGAAAACTTAGGTCCCAGTGCAGATTACCTCCTCGTGTTAATTGTGGTAAAAATATGTCATGTTTTCCATTATGGCCATCGCTAGCAGGAAATGATCCATATTTATCTCTCAACTATGCACACACTTTTATTAATCTACAATTCTTTGCTCCCACTGGATAGAATATGTGCACGCATCATTGACTACATTATGACATTGAATCAACAAATAAGATGTGAGTGGGGAAAATTGTGTCTTCGCGAAATGAATTATCTCAATGAAAATCAACCGGGATACCATGTCACGGTGAACATGTTAACAATAAGTAATGTTTGTCATTCGAGCCTTGGTTTTTTGGAAAAGCTAAATATTATTCTCGCAACAAGGCACTTAACCTTTTCTATAATTGTTTCTACCCTACTTTTAGTCACTGCAATTGGTCTACTCCGCACCAAAATGTGATCATTTTCAATGGGATGATGTCGATAACCTACCAAATTCCAATGTACCTTTGGAGTGATGGATGAACAAATGATAGCACAAATTATGACAGAATGGGCCATTTAGAAAAAAACAATTATCCATAACCAAGTTGTAAGGGGAGAAACATACCATCCTCACCCCAATCATTTGAGCAAACCATAAACTGTCAGAGGGTGTACACAACCACGTCACATTTACCATAATTTCGAAGCATCATGTTATCTGTTCTTGCCCACAATAGGAGGAGAAAGTAAATAATATTTTACCTACTACTCACAACCATTCATAATTTTGTCCTATTGACTAAATCAAATAATTTGGCATGTCAATGTGCCTACTTTATTCAGATTGTAATGGTAGTACGTAGAATTTGAAATCAGACTTTTGAGGGGTCTAGCCACACCAAAATCAAATATAAAAAATATGGGATGTTTAAAAAAATATTCAATATCAACCTATAAATAAAGCTAGATAGAATGGACAACCAAAGTCTTGAACCATACCAAAAATTAGCTTAAAATAAGGTTAATTAAGAGATGGTGAAGCAAAATAAACTAAGGGATATGATCTATATTATTTCTTTAATAATGTTATGTAAATGATTTTTTCTATATGCAAGTTCTAATTAGTAAGATCCATATATTTTTTTCTTTTTTAATTATACATTTCCACGTGAATCACAATAATATATATTAAATCCTAGATCATATTCTTTAATCTCATACAATACTCCATAGAATTTATCCACGCACATGTTGTTACAAAAAATTCTTTGAAATGTACCACAAGTTAGGAGAATCAAAGTCTCTAACATTCACACAAATGGGGGAGTAAGAAGGTTATCTCCTATCAATAATTTCATTGTGGAAAAGACTAATTTGAATAACTTTGAAAAATATTAATTAATATGAATAATCTCTCTCTCTCTCTCTCTCTCTCTCTCTCTCTCTCTCTCTCTCTCTCTCTCAAGATGTATTCTAAGGGATCCTAATGGGTTATAGGTCACATTGATGTGTCCAAGGACCCTTTAAGACTCCTTAGGACCCCTTATGACCCCTTAGGAACCCTAAGTCATAACGAATCCTAGGAAACTGTGTTGTAGGACCCCTTAGGATCCTTTAGGACCCCTAAGAATACATATTAGGGTTCCTAAGGGGTCATAAGGGGTCCTAGGATAGATTATTATGTCCCAAGCTGCCTTAAGACCCATTAAGACCCCTTAGGACCGCTAAGATGTATTCTTAGGGGTCCTAAAGGGTCCTAAGGGGTCATAAGGAGTCCTAAGGGGTCCTAGGGGGTCATAAGGGTCATAATAGGTCCTAGGGAACATTAATGACTCCTAATACCCCATATGACCCCTTAAGACTGCTAAGGATATATTTTAGGGGTTAAAAGGGGTCTTAAGGGGTCATAGGGTACATTAATGTGTCCTAGGATTCCTCATGACCCCTTAGGACCCTTAATAATACATATAAGGGGTCCTAAAGTGTCCTAAGGGGTCATAGGACCCCTTATGACCCTTTAGGACCGCTAATAATACATCTTAGGGGTCATAAGGGTTCCTATGACAAATTAATGTCCTAGGACCCCTTATGACCCCTTAGGAGCCTTTAGGACCCATACTAATAGATCTTAGGTGTCCTCATGGGTTATAATAGGTCATGGGATAGATTAATATGTCCTAGGACCCGTTATGACCCTTTAGGACCCCTACGAATACATCTTAGGGGTCATATGATATATTAATTTGTCCTAGGATCGCTTATGACCCCTAAGATGTATTATTAGTGGTAGTAAAGGGTTCTAAGGGGTATTGTATGAGTTAATTTTGGCCTTCTCAATCAACCACACACTTCAACATAGTCCTTCTTCACCAGGTGCAAACAAGACTGAATATGAGTTATTCATCCTACCTGTCTGGGTGATTCGACCTGTTGC
>MU223383.1:451042-476226 GCA_018584345.1 Thuja plicata | reverse complement strand
AACTTCAGAAATAGATGCTTGAGAGAGAGAGAGAGAGAGAGAGAGAGAGAGAGAGAGAGAGAGCAGGAATTCAATCGAAATAGAACCCTAACTCTAATAGGGAACACAAATTATACACTAACCAAAGCCTAATCCTCACCCCAACATTGAATCAAATTGAACCCAATTCACTCTTAAGCACAAACCCAATTTACTCTTAAGCACTAAAATGAATCCTTTCTCGAGACCTAACTAAACACTAAATGTAACCCTAAACCAAACCACATTGAATGCAAACCCCAACTAAACCGAATTAAATTAAATCATAGCACTAAACTAAATTGAACCTGTTGGTTCCCTAAAATGGTTTACACTACTGATGTAGAAACCAAGTTTATCTTTCCATTTTATATGGAGAAGCCAACTCCAATTTTCAATAATCTCTAGGACTTGGACCAACTGACAAGGATTTCAAAAATTCTTTTGCACTTTGGGCTTTGCAAAACTTGAGAGGATGATCCTTTAATGCATTTACAATATCTGCACCATACTTGTAAATTATATTAAAGTAAAGCAAATAATCTCATATAAAGGCTCAATAGAGAGGGAGAATGCTCAGGAATGGTTAATTTCTCACTGATTCTCAACCAATTGGAGCATGAGATGGTAATAACATATAACAACAACATACATGAAAATAAAGGATACAACATGATTTAACAATTTTATATCAAGTTACTGGTGAATTTGAAACACAATACTAACAATAAAAAAAAATACAAGCTATGATCAGTGTCTTATTCCAATGGGAACTCGAATTAATAAGATAATATTACCTTACAATATATCTCACCTACAATCCCAACCTAAATTGCTTATCAAAATCCCTGTATAAGTCCTACCAAACTGTAATTCTACTCAAGCATTTAATTGATCCCTTAAATCAAACCACGAACAAGAAATTACATACACAATAACAATGCACCAAATGAGAAAAATCCTTGATTCTATTCATTCAAAATGTGGCAAAATTGGCATTGGAGGGTACTAGATTTGAATTATACATCTATCAAGCTTAATAACTAACCCTATCATAAGGCAATTTACATTTCATTTACTCGTTCAAAATTTGCACAAAACTTGACACTGAACTATTCATCTATTTTCTATGTAAAGACTTTACAATTAGCTCATTTTCACATTGAAGACCTCATTCTCATTTGAGGTGATAGAGATGCTAACTATTGAGCTCTTTCCTCTATCTTCTTGTCATGGATCAATTCCAATTTAGGCCTTTTATCTTTTAAAGCAATCACAATTTCTTCAAAAATTTCCATCAAAGAATTGATCTTCTTACAAAATGGACTTAATTCCTTCAAAGGATAATTATTTTAATCCATTTTTTAGACAATTCTTCGAAGCTTTCTATATGATATCCATTTCTCCATCCTTTCATCCTATATGTCTAAGTCAAAATCATTTTTAACTATGTCCTCAGAAAAATTGAATTCATGGGATAGAAAGGATCCTTTGATTCTAGTTCATAACATATTGTAAAAGCCCTTTGGATCACTATGCCTTGCTGTGGCAACCCCCAAATGATAAGGTGTAAATAAATTCTCAAAATATGTCTAACCTCCTTTTGTAATCTCAAAGTAAGGAACAATTGTATAATCAAGGAGAATTGTGCCCTTACCCTTTCTTGTCAAATCCTTTTCCTGGATGCAACTAATTTTCCACATCACCTATGCAAATCCTATCTCGAGTGGTATATTATATGGTAAAACATGGGGCTTTCCTATAAAAAAATATACCCTTAAAATTTTTCTAATAGGGTAGGTAATAATATCTCACCAATTGTGTTCTATCTTTAGAGTCGGTGCTCTTTCCTTTGGCCTTAGAAAATCATGCAATTGCAATGGAATTCTAGGTGGGTTAATTGTCAACCTAGCCCTCAACCTTGATGCAAAGCAATTTTCAAATCTTATAGGACTAACCTCTTTTCTATCCCATGAAATATCTATGCTCCAAATTTGTATTGGCATCTCATTCCCATTAATTGTTTTGTTGGTTTCCTGAAAGGGTTTACACTAATGATGTAGAAACCAAGTTGATCTTGCAATTTTCTATGGAGAAGCCAACTCCAATTTTCAATAATCTCTGGGACTTGGACCAACTAGCAAGGATTTCACAAATCCTTCTGCACTTTGGGCTTTGAAAAACCTGGGAGGGTGATCACTTAATGCATTTATAATATTTTCACCCTACTTGTAAATGACATTAAAATAAAGCAGATAATCTCATATAAAGGCTCAAAAAAGAGGGAGAGTGCTCAGGAATGGATAATTCCTCAACGATCCTCAACCGAATAGAGCATGATATAGTAACTACATATAACAAAAATACATGAAAATAAAAGACACTACATGATTATTGTAGACTTCTTATGAATACTAATGTAATTTCCTTTGATTATTAATAAAATATCACTGTTACCGATAATTTTTTTTTGCATGATTTAACAATTTTATTGGAAGACTCAAATGAATTTGAAAACTAAATTGATAATAAAACCAATACAAGTTGTGACTAGTGCCTTATTCCATTAGGGTCTTGAATTCATAAGAAATAAAATAAAATATGTCAAACAATTACTAATAGCATGAGGTCTAAGAAAATACTTCCTTACAATACTTCTCAATAATAATGCTAACCCAAAATGCTTATCAAAATCCCTATACAAATTCTATAAATCTGTCATTCTATTCAAATATTTAATTGACCAATTCGATCAAAGCATGAACAAGAAATTATATACACTACAACAATGCACTGAATGATAAAAACCCTTGATTCATTTCATTCAAAATATAATAGAATTGTACAATTGGAGAGAAATGTATCTGAATTATATTTCTATTTAATTCAACTATTATTTCTGTCATACAACAATTTTACAACTCATGTACTTAAGACCTTCACAAAACTTGACACTAAATTCATCATCTATTTGCTCTGTATAACAATTTTACAATTTTCTCATATTCACCTAGACTCTTACTGAAATTGACACCCCAGACATAAGAGATTTGGAACCCTTTCTCCTGGCCTTGAATTCCCTTTTATAGAATCAAGGGAGTAAAAAAGCTTCAGGCCAAAGAAGACACATGTCACTAGTCCAATGGACTGCTTGATTCTTGTTACAAAAGATCTTTACTGAGAAACTATAAAATGCCTTTTGTTGTTAGCAAAATATTCCTTGTACTTTTTCCACTTTGTATTTGTTGATGAAGATACTTGATCTGGGGCCATAGTTGTTGTAAGATTATTCTTCCAAAAAGATGACCTTTGCAGAAAATGCCAAAATTGTTTGCTAGACCGTGACATCAAATAGTTAGATAAGTAATTGTTTGCCTCTTACTCTTGATTCAAATACATCCTCGCCCATTTGTTATACTCTTCATCTAATGGCCAATTGAAACTCATGACCGCATCTACTTTTTTCCTATAGGTATTGTACTTAACGACTACCTGATTTGCCTCCCTCTCAAAAGATTCAAAGAATGCTCTTGTACTTATAATTTTATCCATGCTATTTTCAAGCATATCAATATTAAGGTCTTAACAAATCAGATCAACCTGAGAGTTAACCATTTTCTCTGCCTGTTCTTTCCATAACTACAATGGTTTGGGATTTCCATTTTCATCTACAATTCTTGGCAGTAGTGTATCATGCATTTTATTAAAACTGGACATCAATTCTCTAGCCTTCTTCTCCATGCTCTTTGACAACACCTAAAAATCCTGAATTGACTGCACCAACAAATAGGTTGGCTAAAGTGCTACTGGCTTGGAAACATGAAACTTAGAAGCTACAAACATCATTCTCAATTCATTTTCCCTTTGCACCCGTTTAGCAAACAATGGTGCAACTACCTCTCTATCCTTATCAAAAAAATTTACAACTTCAAACAATAAAGAAAATAAAGAATGAATATGCACAAATCTTCCATCTACCTTCTCATTTAGATGAGTCATAACTGAACTGACTATCTCTTTTTTTTTTCAAGGATGATGTCTATTCTATGTCCTTAACTTCGCTCTCCAACTCTTCTATTTTTTCTAACATTTGAGCCTTGGTTGGATCCACTGAATAATTTGGTTCTTCAATGATTGGTTCTACTATATAACTAGGAGGAGTGCTCTCAAGGGGAGACTGAGGTACTACTTAATTAGGAGTGGCAGGAAGTGTCTTTGATGTTGAAGGGGCAAAAGTAATTATAGGAGCAGTAGGGGGTGCTCCTAATAGTTTTTGCTCCATGAGTTGCAACTTTGTCTGCAACTCAATGTTAACTTGATGGATCTTATTGTACTCTCAAAAAATACGATGATACTTAGCTTTGTACTCATGTTTATAAAGTTCTTCCCTTTTGGTAGTTTCTTTAGCCAATTTGGCCACATGTATAGTCAAAATTGCTACCTCCACTCCTGATGTATATGAGGATCTTTTTATTATGAGACTTCTCCTCAAATTGGGGTTAATATCTCCTCTATCTGGCTTCTTACCCTTCTTATAAAGTGACCATATAGCCAAAGTGGCATAATCCTAGCTCCATGTCGATGCTTTAAATTTTAACCTATCCTCTTCCTCTGAGCTATATAACTATTTTCATTTCTTGATAGCATCAAATACTATAGCATCAACAATATCCCATTCTGGCATAATTAAGATCTCTGCTTGATTAACAATTATTTTTCCTTCCTCAGGGGTGATGACACTGAATTATTCCATAATCTCATTTTTTATCTCCTCTTCATTTTATTTCTCACTTCTTTCAAGCTTTTGAGCCTTCCTCTCTTCATACCTTATTTTGTACTCATCAATTTTTACATTCCAGACTAGTTGTAAAAATGCTTTGCTCTTCACAAAAGTTTCATCCTTAAGGAATTCATCACTAGCCTCCTTCCTTGCATCTCTAAATGCTCTTCCTTGAATATCAAGGGAAGTGAAATCCCACTCTAGTGACCTTGGTGCTAAAGGGATGCCTGCATGCAAATATTTATATGTTATGATAATAACATCCTCCTCTTCTCCTTCCTCCACATATTTCTCTTCAATTTTTTCTTCCATTTGTTCCTCAATTTTTTCCTTTCCCTTCTACTTGGGAGGTGAAGGGGATTAAGGGGGTGGAGAAAGACCTCCATCTAGTGAGTCCTCTAGATCAATGATTTTTATCCCTTGGAGTTTCTTAGGCTGAGACTTAGGGGGTTGTTCATACTTCATTATTTCCTTCCCCGTTCTTCTCACTTCTTCATCACTATCACTATCATATTCACCTCTCACCCTTTTATATATTTTCTCAATCATTAAAGGTAAGTAGGCGGCCCTTTCCTCAAGTCACCTATCTATTTCTTGTGGTGATGTGTGTTAGTAATAAATGAGAGGGGGGGGGGGTGAATTAGTGGCCTCAAAAATTAATCCTTAAATCAACCCTTAAAACTTATTACCACTTTTAAGACTCTAGTTATACTCAGTCCTACAAGATGAATGCCTTGAAATACTTATATCAAATTTCTACTTGTTAGAATGCTTTGTAAAACCTTCTTCTGTATGTTTATCGATAAGCAGTCTTTCTATTTATTGAAACACAGTAAATAACTAGTGTATACCGATCAATCCAGAATAGCTTAGGTGAAATGAAAAACAATAAAGTAATGAAACATAAACACATAACACATGGATTTTTAACATGGAAACCCTGTTAAGGGAAAAACCACTGGGACCGATACCCCAAATTTTCACTCTTATGAAGTGAGCTTGGTTAAGAGCCAACCCTGTTAAAGGTTACAAACACACTATTAGGTGTGATCTTGTTAGAGGACTTAAAAGATAGTTTTTCACTTAGTATCTGGCATCTAATGCTACCATCCTTGATCAAACACTCACTTGGCCTGTCAATAGGTATCGGGCATATCCAATGCTACTTTCTATGATCAAAATTTTTGATACTCCTTGGGATGTATCTCAATTACAAAAGACTTTTAAGTCCTGCTCGGTTAAGAGACTTGATGCTTCAATGGTTAAAATGAAACTATAAAGTGATATGTTCACACATACAACTTGAATTACCTCTCCGATCAATATAATCAATTCAATACCTTTTCTCCACACTGTTCTGCTCTGTGATGTTGTTTCACTATTCATCGGTGTCTGCAGAATCTAGCTCTTTCCTCAGCTTGTTAATCAGGTCTGAATGAAGACTTTCTTCTCCTTCAAAATCTCTTTAGCATCTTTCCTCTTATCACTTTTCTTCTTTTCCCCAAATTTTGTAATGAATTAGGTTGTCTCTATATAGACATGATTTCACCGTTTCTTGGCTTTCTTGATTCTTGGCATGATCCACAATTCTCGCTAATTAGATTTAAAGCAAGACTCCAATTTTATCTCATAGAGATCTTCTTGCCAACTGGACAAATCAACTTTAAAGCAATTACTTATCTCTGGCTTTATCTTGTTGATTAAAACAATGATAAGTATCAGTTAAGTCTATTTTTAGCTCTTGAAATCCAAGCATTTTGTCATTTCTAAACTCTCTATTCTGTCAGTCAATACTTCAGTTAGTCATCAGTGATAACTGACTGTTCCGTCGGTGTGACTTTAGTTGTCTTCGGGATCTCCATCCTTGTCTTTTCTGTCGGGCAACACTATAATTCTGCTCGTCGGGTTACACTGTGCTTTGCTCATCAAGAAATACTGTGACTTTGCTCATCGATAATGCTATGCATTTTCTCATTGGGTAACATTGTGAATTTTCTCTTTTTCTTTGTCCATCAATGTGCACTTCATTGGTGTATACAGTCACTTTGTGAATACTTGACTTATATGCATTACTGATAGCATAGCCTTTGATTCATTGGTTCTTTGAAGTCTTTGGCAGTATGTCCATGACCATACATATTATATCAAGTTGACATCAATGACAATACAATACATTAACTGATTTAATGCCTTGCATGATCATCAACTTAACATCTTCAAACATTCAATCAGTTATAGTTCATCAATCTCTCCCTTTGAAATTGATGGCAACACACTACATTATCACACTATATTATCACTAATACAATATGAAATATAACAGTTGAAGTTCATCAAATTACCAATCTTATGTACTATAACCGATACAAATATCTAGTTCTCGGTAAGTTCATATAACTTAGATTTGATTCTTGCATCTTTCTTTATGTCTTCAATCCCTTCACTAGATAGATGTAGAATCTTTCTTTCTTTGATGTGATGTGTTCTCTTCCTGTGTCAAACTCTCTCCCTTTGACTGTTCTCTTTTCTTTTGATGTCTCTTTTCAGAAATTCTTTCTTTGTATGTACTCTCCCTTTTTTATTACATCTCTCCCTTCAGATACTGTGATGGATATAATCTCTCCCTGATGTTATAGTCTCTCTTTTATGGATATAATCTCTCTCTGAGATGATAAATCTATCCATGAGGTGATAAATCTCTCCTTGAGGTGATAATGGATATAATCTCTCCCTTTGACAGCAATGCCAAACAAATATTTTTGACAATAATGCCAAACAAATCCTTTCTATCCATAATATACTCCTTGAATTTCCCAATCCATCAGTAATATAACAACTATGGTGCTCGGAGTAGATAAATACCTTTCTGTGTATAGATGTATCTTTGAAGTCCATCTCTTTGCTTGCATCAACATGAATGATATTTTGATAATATGTAGGCTGATGCAACCCTCTAGTCATTTTACTGACCAGTAGACAAGGGTCTGACCCCTAGTCTCTTTCTCAAGTATTCAAAGGCATCCTTGGGCAGTGGCTTGGTGAAGATATCGACTAATTATTCCTTATATTTCACATACTCAAGTATCACCTCCTTTGCTTGAACTTGTTCTCTCAAATAATGATACTTGATGGCAATATGCTTTGTTTTTGCATGCATGACTGGATTCTTGGAAATTTTTATTGCACTAGTATTATCACAGTAGATAATTACTGGTTCAAGAATTTTCATATGCATACCTTTCAATAACTATTTGATCCATGCAATATTTGAGCAATTTGCAACAACATCAACATACTCTTCTTCTGCAGTAGACTGAGAGATGCATCCTTGCTTCTTGCTGATCTATGTGACAAGTCTATCACCCATAAAGAATGCTCCTCCAATTGTGCTCTTCTGGTCATTAATATTTCCAGCCCAATCAGTGTTGGTAAAGACCTTAAGTTCAAATTTGCCTTCTCTTCTATACCATAAGCCATATTCCTCGATATTCTTCAAATATCTTAGGATTCTTTTCATAGCAGTCATATGTGATTCCCTAGGATTAGCAGAAAATCTTGCAACTATCCCTATTGCATGTGCAATATCTGGTCTAGTATTTACAACATACATGAGTTTTACAATCATAGATCTGTACAAAGTCTGATTTACCTCTGATGACTTGTCCTCCTTTTTCAGTTTACATCCAGTTGCCATCAGTGTTCCAACTGGTTTGGACTCTTCCATCTTGAATATTTTCAACACTTCCTTGATGTATTTGGATTGTGTAATGAAAATACCTTCATCTTGTTGTATGATCTATAGACCAAGAGAGAACTTGATCTCTCCAAACATAGACATCTCAAACTCTTTGCTCATTTCATTTGTAAATAATTTTCATAACATATCATTGCCTCCAAATATGATGTCACCAACAAATATCTTAGCAATCAAAATGTTAGCATCAATATCTTCCTTTAAATAGTGATTACTATTTTCAATAGTCCTTACAAATCCAATACTTATGAGATAGGAATGAAGTCTTTCATACCAGGCTCAGGGTGCTTGTTTTAATCCATACAAGGCTTTGTGTAGTTTACATACCATGTCCCTCTTGTCTGGATCAACAAACCCTTCTAGTTGCTCAATGTATACCTCTTCCTCAATTATTCCATTTAGGAATGTAGACTTGACATCCATTTGGTATACCTTGAAGCCTTTATATGCAGCATAAGCAAGTAATATTCTCACTCCTTCTAGCCTAGCAACAGGTGCAAAGGTCTCTCCATAGTCAATTCCTTCTTCTTGTGCATACCCCTTGCATACTAGTCTTGCTTTATTTCTGGTGACTTCTCCATTCTCATTCAATTTATTCCTGAATATCTATTTTGTACTAATGAAATTCTTGTCATCTGGTCTTGGTACAAGTGTCCATGTCTTTTTTTTCTCTATCTGCTCAATTTCCTCATTCATAACACTAATCCATTCATTATTATCAAGTGCAACATTGACAGATTTTGACTCAAAATAAAAAATAAGACATCTTGTGTTTAGAGACTTACTTCTGGTTCTCATACCAGCCTTCTTATATCCCATGATCTAGTTTTGTGGATGGTTCCTTCTGACATATCTGGCAAGTACAGGTTTAGCTCTTTGTCTATCATCTTGATCATCATTCTGTTCTCCATCACTTGATACATCATCTTGAGCAATATCTTAATTGTTGGTATTTGCAGCCTAATGCTTGGGGTGCAATGATCTGTTGCTCGGGAGCTCTACATTGTTGGTTGGGTAGAGTGTCAGGTTGTTCATTGTAAACAAACTTGTTGTAGTCCTTTGGTTGTTTTGTGCTTTCTTTTTTATTTTTCTCTGCAAATTCATCTATCTTTACATTTGAACTTTCAATAATTTTGTTAGAGGCTTTATTGAGACATTTATAAGCTTTGCTCTTGGTGGAATACCCTAAAAAGATTCCTTCATCACTCTTGGAGTCAAGCTTTCCATTTCTATCATCTTTTAAGATATAACATTGACTCCCAAATTTTTTGAAGTAACTTACATTGGGTGTGTAACCATACCATAGCTCATAAGGTGTCTTCTATTAATCCCTAAGTTCTATTGATGATTAGTGACCCACACTTAGTCATTTACTTAGGCAGTTTTAGTTGGTTATCACTATGGCCAAGCTAAACATTCAAGGCTGAGAAACATTGCCTAGCAAGTTTTAGGTTTCCGAGTTACATCATGCCGAGCCAAGTAGAATATTAAGTGTCAAGCATCAGAGATGTGTTGTGCTGAGCAGAATAGTTCTTGCATACATGTTAGGATTAATTCAAACTTTGATGTAATCAGTCAAGGCCGACTTGTATGAGATCTGAGCCAACATTTGTACACATTTAATATTTTTCTACTGAGTTAATTTCACATTTAATTGTTTTATACTATGCATGGCATGGAGCCAATCAGGAAATCAGTATGCATTGGAGGTATAAACAATAGATCTTGATCGTTGATCTAGATCTCGCCGCCATATCCAAAAAGATATAATAAGATGGCTTCTAACCCTAAAAGAGAGTGTGTGAGAGCAAGAGATATACAGATAAGGGTTGTGTATTCATGAGAGATGAATATCAAGTCATTTTGAGAAGAAGCCTAGATCAAGCAGAATGACAGAGCAGTGAAAAGAAGAGTAAAGACATATCAGATTAGGAGATCACAGAGGTTATTGAAAAGAGAATATTCGTCATCAATATCTAAGTGCATAATGAAGGATCACTAATTGGAACATTCTAATAGGTGTATCAAGTTAAATCTCTTAACAGAGTGGTTTTAGCAGACCATTTCAAATCTCTTAGCTGAGTGCTTACTTTACTGTAAGTTGAAATCCTTTAACAAGGTAGATTGTAATGATCTTTAGTTCTTAACAGAACAGACCCTTAACCAGGTAGATTGCATATTCCAATCAAACTTTTGTAGCCCTAACAGGAACACTTTATTGCTGTAGTAGTGAAGATTTTGTGGGTGTCATCCCCACCCCAGTTTTACCTCTTTGGGTTTCTGGGTTACCAAAATTCTATGTTATGAGTTACATATTTGATGTTATGGATGCTATCTGATGTTAGGTTGAATTCATATATGTATGAATGTGGATAAATTTGTTTTAAGTGGTTTAGTTTGGAGATCTAATTCACCCCCCCTCTTAGTATCTTTCTTTCCCATTCTTGTACTTCCAACAATTGGTATCAGAGCACAGTTCACCTACAAAATATTTGAATAAGCTTGTGAGTACAGATCTTGAGATGGAGGTTTACAAGTTGGGAAAATTCATTGAGAATCAGAAGATTGAGATCCAGCTAGCATTACATTAGCTTGAGATAGCAAGACAAGAATTGAATAAATCATTGCCATCTAGGAAAGATTTGGCTGAACAAATGAATGATACTCATTACCAAGAAGATGACACTGGAAATCTATTTCAGAATGAAGATTCTACTGAGAGAGATGCGGCAATTGCAGATCTACTGGAAAAGAACAATGCACTGTGTGAAGAAGTTAGAAACTTGAAAAGAGAACAAGAAATGTAGATAGTGAGACTATGTGAAGTATTGGAACAAAAGAAGAAAGCAGAAGATGAAAAAACTATGGCAGAAGAAGACAAAAGAGTGATATTTGTCAGACTTGATGAAAGGAAACATGATGTGCAGATGATGACAATCAATCAGGTTGACATGGAAAATCAACTGCTACTTGCAAATCAGGAGATTAGTAGGAAAGATATAGAAATGATAAATCTGAGATCTGATAACAATCAATTGAAAGATGATCTAAGATCTAAGAAGGAACTTAATGAAAGGTTGAATAGACCTAATGAAGCTTTGACTCACTTTGAGAATCGGATGGAAGCATCAAGAAGGTCAAAGGATTCTTCTGGATTAGGTCACACAGAACCAAAGACATCTGCTGAGAAAGGAGAATCATCTAAGAATGGTGAAAGGAGGAATGCAAAGACAAAACACAACAAGCTTGTTTTCCACCACTGTGGAAAACCAGGTCATACAAAAAACATTTTCCAAAGCAAGAAAGGTAAGTCCAATCCTAAACCTAAGTTTAATGGTTACTATTTTAATTGCAATAAATTTGGACATAAAGCACATGAATGTTGTGCTGAAGCAAGTGATGCACCCCCCAAACCAAGATTTAATGGTTATTATTACAAGTGTCAGAAACATGGTCATAAGGCACAAGAATGTAGATCCAATGCTAAACAACAATGGACATCCAAGACACAAATAAAAGCATCTAAGAGAGGCAACACTTACAACTGGGATTATAATATAAGACAAAGTTGTCATTACTGTGAAGAATATGGACATGCACCTGAAGATTGCTTAAAGACACATGTCAGAGGGAAATCTAAGAGTTGGATAAATGGAAGCTTAGTCTATTTTAGTTGTTTGAAGATAGGACACACTAAGAGAGAGTGTAGGACAAGAGTTCCTGATCCTACTATTGAAGAAGTAAGAGCACATATGAACTGGACACGGGTAAGGAAAATAGAGCCAAGAAGCAGTGAATCCATTGAAGATGAGGTCACCCAATCCAATGGATCAGGTGATCACACCATCTCCAACTGAGCAATAGAGGTATGTAAGGAACTGTATTCAAATTTTAAATCTTACATCAGTTCCTAATATGTAAATGTTCCAAAGTCCATATCTTCATATGATAAGATGTACTAGGACATGTTTGTGACAAGTGCCGAGAAGAGTTACCTGCACTATATGTGCCGAGTTGGTCGGCCGAGTAAGTTGTGATGGTCGAGTGGTATGCAAGTTGTGTTAGTTAGCCAATGACAGCTGGCTTGCACTAACCTAATGGGAAAAATATTTAATGCTTACCTACCTTGACCTTTTGAGTCTATATATGGATGAACGGTCTATTATTCACTTTTACCTTGCGATTTTTAGCATTTATAGAGCGATCAAAGAAGTTTCAGATTTGATCTTAGTGAAGTTTGTTTTGATAATTTTGTCAGCGTGGTGTCGGCAACCTTAAGTTGAACAGTGAGAAGTGATTGCTTGCTGAGGTATTCCTATTACAAGTTATGTGAGAATGGAATTCTGAAAGACAAATTCAAACATTTAGCTGACAAAGGGTTAACTCATGCCCTAGATTTTCTGACAGAATTCAAGGATGAATGGATTAAGGTTTTCCTAAGCTGAGTTCATAATATGCATATGTGGCTGGACAATGGACCAATAAATATCACAAAAGATATTATCCAGCGAGTTACTGGTGTTATGCCCTACATCCCTGTCCCTACATTTTGTGTGCAAAATGTTGGGTCCCCCTTTTTGCTTTCTGCTTTCAGCTCTTGCCTTGTATTTTTCTTTGTTTCCTTTGTTTTCCTTCCCCAGATTTGGCCTTTCTTTTTCAGGAGCCAAATTTTGGACTCCGGGATTCTTCGTCGCGATGTCTTCTTTCCTTAAGATGGTATCGCCGCATGGAATCCCCGGGCCTGGATTCCGGAGGTCTGTCTATCTAGAGTTTGTGGAAGGAAAGATGACTTGCTTTTACCATGGGTATAAATAGAAGTTACCTGTCATTTTCACATTTACCGTGACTAAACACTTGTGCGATTTGCAGCGATTTAGCGATAATCTAGTGCTAACCATTTTGAGCTTTCCTGAGCATTTGCGAGTGGTTTGTGGTGGTAAGTTGTGATTTTTTAGTAGTAGTGGCTGTTGCAAAGCATTCATGACGGTTTCCTTTCCTTGCCCTCTTCATTTTTAGGCTGGTACCTTCCTCCCGCTTGGCTTTCCTTCTTTCTAGTTTTGTTTGGTTTTGCGTTGTTTCGTCTTGTTGTTTTGTCTTGTGTTTCTTTCTGGTTCACCGCTCGTTGGTTGGTTGGCTCTGCTAGAGGGTTTTCCACCCTCTATACAGATGTAGCATAGTCTGTAGATGGTGTAAAAATTTGTAAATATTATGTGCATTATCTAGTTTTTGTGAATAGCTGCTTTGCGTGTCGTGTGTATATATGTAAATTTGATGTATATTATTATGTATCCATCTAGTCTGCATGTATACACCCTTTTAGCTCTATTGTATATTAGTGTATATTCTATGTATATCTACTTAGTGGTCTGTCGAGCTCACTATACTGCATCTATTTCTAGTTTCTAATCCACGAGCTCACTCTATGCGGAATACCACCTGGTTGAAACTCAGCTCTCAGCCAGTTTCAACCAGGTGGTTTTCTCTCTCCTCCATAAACCATTCTGACTTACATTTATGTCCCATGCGCACATTTAAATTTTCCCAAGTGGCCTTCACTTTTTGTGCATTCGAACAGTTGGCTTCACCGCTGTCACCATAACTCTTATTTATTGCCCACCTACGTGGTGCCCACGTGGGTCTGACGGCTCACTTTTTATGCACACCTTCCAACGGTTACTTCCCCAGGTTCTGGGTCTCTTGCCATCACCCATCCTGTGTCCTTCTTTTGCTGAGTATGATAAAACCCCTCCAGACCTAGATGGTTAGTTAAATTTCTAATTTCGCAACATATATGTGTGCTTTCCAGAGTTTTTGAACGAAGCTAACTTTTTAGGGGAAGTAAATGCCATGATGGTAAGATCTCTAGACCCCAGAGTTTTTGTTTATCTATGCATTCTGATGGTCACCTTGCCTTGCAAGTTTCTAGAAACAACAAACTTTCAAACATGTCTGAAGCATCCACATCCTCACCACTCAAAAGTCTGGAACTTCCTTCTACGGCAGTTACCAGAGCAGCAGTCAGGTCCAAAATGGAGAAGGCCCTGGAGAAAATGCCTATGAGTCTTAAATATGTAAAATATGACATTATCATGGGCTCCAATATTGAGTCCAAAGTACAGCTTATTACCGACACCAGCATCAGGACATGGCCCAAAATGCAGGCCTTGGTAAAACTAATGTGCATCCAACGACAGGTCGGGGATCCATTGGCCATCAAAATTGAAACTCCAGGATTCTCAAAGCAGCTTGTTTCCTGTGCAGTCACCATAGCTTATTCTTACACTTGCCACTCACTACAACACATATGTCCAGGCTGTTAAGCTCGCAGCCCCGGAGCCAACAGGGTATCCTACTCCCATGGTGTCCCTCGACCCTGATACTTTCCAAAGGGGCTTGGGGATCCCCCAATTTGACAAGCGAGCTGTGGTTACCTGATCAGATGCCTTGGCCCAATTCACGCAACTGGAGGAGGCAGCCCATATTTAAATGAACAATAATTAGCTAAAGGTCCCAAAGATGGACCCCAAGAGGATGAAATTAGAAATCCCCAGGTCCAAATTCAAAGAGAGCATCCAGATGGGGATGATAGCACTATGCTAGGTCTTTGGGCAGTAGCATGCCCAAGAATTCTCTAGGTGGATGTATTACTTCTTGGTTGGTATAAGCACAGACGGGGAGGTTTTCGACTGGGCTGCCATAATCTCAAACCATGTGGACACCCAGTTCCTTCAATTGACCAAGAAGAAGAAGTTCTATATGAATTCTTATGTTCTCTGGGCCCTGGCACAACAACGGCCCCACACCAATGGGTTACTCACAGAAGGCATACTCAGGATCAGCCCAGGCTAGAAGGCCCCTTGGGACCATTTCCCACAGATTCAATGGGAGGCCAGCTTCCCCAGGTTTTGCTAGGTAAATGATGCCTTCATTTACTACCACCTGCTTACACCTACCCAAGATGTAGGATACTACCTATCTACAAAGGCGATGAATTTAGTCTGGAGTTACAGACATTACTACATATAGTTTCAACAACATACTTACATAAGGGTGACCGACTTCTCCGAAAAACCCTACTTGTTGCCCAAGCATTACGGGGACAAGATAATCCTCCTAGAATATTGTGGGAATTATTCATACAGTTTGGCCACCGCCAAAGAAGTAGATAATGAGCTTAAGAGCTATAACCTGATAGAATTTTACTTAGCACAGAAACATTTCGATCCACATGGCAAGATTGCAGCGACACTTCCTCGGGCATCGGAGCCCCATCAATATCATATGGAAGACTTCTGGGAAGATTTCCAGGATGACATGGAAGTCTGAGGGTGGTATTATGTTAGAATGACTGCAGGAATGATGGAAAGATTAAAGCTCCAGAGATTCCCAGAAGATTTCTCAAACATCGGCTCCACAGTAGATCCCCAGTACAAGGCAAAGGGGATCGATAAATTGGCCCTTCCACCAGTGAATTGGGATGCCCAGGAAGGGCCCACAATTGAGGATTTCACTCATAATATAGTTGAGTGCAGCCACCTCTATTTTAAAAAGGTGTGCCTTGGGAGTGTTCGCCGGGCAGCCTAGCCAATACCAAAGCTGACCCCGGGGGCTGGGACATCTTCACAGGGAGCAGATAAAGGAAAAGGGATAGCCATAACTCCTGTGTAGGAAGTCCTCATAAAAAGAAAATAAGGCAAACAGTGGCGGCCTCCCAACAAATGAGGGAGACATTAATCATGTAGTTAGCAACCCCAGTGTCAATGGCCAGATCAATTCATCCTCCCTCCTCTCCTTCACTGGCAGCCTTGATGGTTAAGGCAACGGGGGTGGACCTAGAGGAACAAGCAGCACTACGGGATGTGGGGCCACCCTTAGTCACAAGAAGAAAGAAGAGGATCAACAAAAAGCCCAAGGTAGAACCAGAGCTGGGGATGCCCCAGACCCCACAAGTTGAGATCCTTTCCTCCAACTCCCCGAAATTGGAAAGGGAACCAGAGCCTGCCGATGTCCCCGCTAATCCTCCCCCACAGGATGAGTTTGATGATGTTTTTGCAACCGACGAGTTTGGGAATCTGTAGGGGGACATCGAGCAAATAGAGGCTGAAGTCCCAGTGCAGGAAGAGGCTCTGGAATAGGAACCTGCGCAAGAGTAGGAAGAGCAGATGGAAGAAGAGAAAGAGATAGAGTAGGAGATCGCCTCTGAGGTCCCAGAGATACAAAACACAGTAGTGGACCAACAAAAGCAGAGTGAACAAATGGCATATGCTGAGGGAACCAGACCTATGGGAGCAACCGTAACCTCAGCCACTGTGTTCCAAGTGCCACTCCCCAGAGCTACCTTTGGGCAAGTAATAACTATGGCCCAAACATTGAATCTTGGCCTAGTACCTCCCCCATTGCCAAAGGACATACCAATGGAAGAAGAAACCCCGACGACAGATGCCAAGGAACAAGAAGAGTGACAAGAGGAAGAAACCCTCGGGACAACAAATGAGGGTCCATATGAAGCAAAAGATACAGAGGACAAGGTAGAAGAAATAAATGTCACAGGGAAAATGTTGTCGACAAGGCCCAAGATGAAGAACTGGAGTTGGGCGAGACTCACACCACTGAGGAGCAGCAACAAAAAGATACAGGGGAAGAACTTAAAGAACAGACTTTGGAAAATAAGCCACCCCTACCGCCTTAGTGGTTGATCGAAAGTAGGAAAAGAAAGGCTCCATCCACTCCCAGATCTCATCTCTCCTTGGCCGAGATAATGGCTCAGGTCCAGAATCCACCAAAGGCAAAGAAAGCCCAGACGGTTCATACTCTTCAAACCAGGCCAGGCAGAGAAACAATTGCAGTTGTGGAAACACCTCCCCCAGACACTGATGAGGCAACTGCCAAAGCTGAAGCTTATGATATCACAGAGATATCACTGGGAAAAAGAGGAAAATAGGGTGAAGTGGACCTGTTGAAGGAAGCGACCAGAGCCATGGAGGCTCGATATGAAAAGGAGGCCCAAAGGCTCAAAGAAGAAAAGGAGAAGACAACAAACCTTATGGGGTTGCTTACTGAGCTAGCCCGGCCTATTACTGCCATTCCTCCGGAGGCCTCCACATTTGATGCACCATTACCACAGAGTGACATAGACTCCTTGCGAGCAATGAAGAAGGCCCAAGCGATCGATGAGTGGGTCACTTTGCAAATAGGAAACACCCGATGCTTCTTGGTATCCACCCTCCCAGATTTGTATGCAGCTTGACATGTTATACAATAGGAAGAAACTATCATTAACATATGGGAGGGTGATATGGAAAATTATGAAGCATGGAAGGTAGAACTTGAAGAACTCCTCGGTCTTGGGGAGGAAATGGTTTCTGATTCTAGGATTCTGGGAGAAGAATCATTCGATTTTGTGAGGACCCAACACTCCAGACTTGACCTCACATTAGAGGTGCTCAAGCAACTAGTACAGACTGTACATGATAAGATCAACATGGTCCAATATTCTTCAAATTTGTACAAGCCATTTGTCACAAAGGTCTCCGGAGCTGACCCATTCAGCACTGATACATGCATGTCGGAAGAATATGTCTTGGGGAAATTTGATGAGCTGGTGTAATCAAGATATCAATCCCCAGAAGGAGTGGATGGAACTCAAATGGAAAGACTAACTCGCATGATCCTTAGTGGTCATGGTGTGGCAAAAATGGCCAATGAATTCAAAGGAAATGTTCCAGAGCTGGGGGAACAGATCAAGGCGGCCAAGTACCAGTGGTCTGACCTCAAAGAGATTGATGAGGATGGAATCTCCCACCTCCTCCAGACCTTTAATGATAACAAGCAACAATAAAGTTTCTCTGGGGGCTAGAGAAAACCCAAACATTTTGTATTCTTTATTCTTTCGAAACGTAAGTTCTCGGATCCTACATTTTTGTATTCTTTCGGTGAACTGTGTCTCGGTCCTCAAGGCTGATCAGTCACTTTCAAGTAGTTAATAAAGGTTGTTGAAGGTTTTAAGAGGATAGATAGCTACATCAAGGCACATCGGATCAATAGTGGTCTTATGACAGATGATCTTCTTGAGGCACCGCTTCAGATATACACCTGGCACATTGGAGATAGGGTACCGCATTTCCCATTTATGAGGCATGTAGCCTCGATCCCCGGGGGATCAGATTTCTTCCTTTTCTTTCTCGGCTCTCTTCTCAAGGCTGATTCTTCTACTCCATCTTCTTGTCTTATTCTTCTGACATGACAGGCCTATTTTGTCTCTAGGCCTTTTGTAGAGTGGCGCAGGTAGTACCAGCCACCAGATAATATATTCTATTGTACAGTGTAATGTAAAATAGGGTTAGGGTTAGGGTTAGATGTAAATGCGTATAAATTGTAAATTTGGCCCTTTTCCAAGGGTTGACAAAATTGATGATTTTGCAGTCCATAGTAATAGAAAAGCAATTTTCATTTCTCAGCGACAGAGCTCAATGCTTCTTAGTCTTTAAACGTTCAGTAGTTAGATGCTCCCTTGGAGCCACCATTGTATCATGCACCAGTGCTTGCTGGAAGAAATATTAATGAAGAAGGGAGAGTTCATGCAACGATGTTGTTGATATTCAATCTTCTGAGTTAATGGTACTTTATGTTTTATGTTCTTCATGTCTTTTGCTCTGGTATTTTAAGTAGCTTAACGACCTCTTTTCCCTTGCTACTGATGAAATATGAAGTGATAGTTGTGCATTTCTTTGGTATTTAGTGTAGTATATAAGAGCATTATTGATGTATTGAATGTTTAAACATAACTATAGGTAGATGAAACACTTCTAACCTTGCAGGATATTTTTTTCAGTTTATTTGCTAAGTGTAGAATGCTTGGAGAAACCTCACCTTCTTGAATCCCCGGAGAGACCAAGTTGAAGAAACCAACTATCCCCCTCAAAAATAGTCACATCTCCCAACTGAGCCCCTCACTGTCGAGACTCGACACCCAGGTGCTTGGAGGCCCAAGGAATCTCATTTCCCCAGACAAGCTTTGTAGGTGAAGTTGACCGGTACCCTCGGTACCCGATAACAACTTAATGATTGTTGGCAGAACCGGTCACCAAAGCCCTAGCAACAACTGGGTATCCTGTTATCAGTGGTAAACAAACTATGAGAGACCAAAGCAAAGAAGAGATAGCAGCTAACACTGGAGCTATTTGGAACAATAGGGGAATGACTATCTCTACAATTACGGACTTGGAACTTGATTTTGGAGTGAGAGTGATTGCTCACAAATTCTATTAGTCGAGTCAATTGGATAGTGTTCCCTATACAACCATCAACTAGGCATGGAAGATAGTTAAAAAGAATCACACCTATGACCTTGCCGAGCTGCATTTGACACAACTAGCCGAGAACTTACTATCAATCAGGAAAGCCAAAAGATCATCATGTAAGTTTGTATCTTTGTTAATGTGTATATTTTTCTATGTACAGAAGTCATTTCCTACTCTAGGAAATATTGTATGGAAAAAGGATAGACCCATTGCTTTACAGATTAGTGAATGTATTCAAAAATTAGGCAACAATTTCAATGGTATCATGGGAATTTATTTTGTGGAATTCAGAAAGAGAATGAGGTTGAGGACCAGAATTCCTAATTCACTTGTGGAGAAGCACTATGATGAGATATGTTTCTTAGTGGATACAAAATACACCTATATTCAGGCTATGACACCTAGGGTATCATGGCTGGAGCCATTTCCCTATGAAGTAAATATTGATGAAGCATCAACAACTATCACAACACTCCTAGCAGAGGAGATTGATACAAAAGCTAAAAGATTCAGAATTTTTGATGAAGCTAAGGAAAATATTTCGATGAATCTTAAGGCAGGAACCATGGAAAGAAAAAGGAAAAAGATTGTGAAAAATCTGAAAAAGATGGTTGGCTTACCAAGTGACGAAGAGCTAGAGGATGCACCTCTAGACATATCTACTGGACAAGGAGAAGATGTATCTGAGGAACAAGAAGTAGAAGTGAGTGAACTTGAAGAAGAGGTCACTGCTAAGGCAAAAGGGAAGAGGCTAGCAGTAGAAAAGGTAACAAATCTAAGACAAGAAAGACCCAGAGTTACCCCTCCCATTGCAAATCATCCAAGGACAAGGGCATCCACCACCTCATCACCATTAGAGAAAACTAAAGTCTATGCAAAGAAGATTGGAGAAAGTAGTTCTGGATCGAGGACTAAATTAGCAACAAAGGCTGTGCCGAGCCTACAAGTTAAAAGACCAAGAAGAAAACTCAATTTGGATCCAGAAAGTGACTAGGACATGACTGAAATTGATGAACCCAACAATATACCAACAACATCATTCAAGAAACCTACAGATATTGATGAGGTATGTGAAAATTTGAGAAATTTTGCAGGGTTATCTGGTTTTAAGTTTATAAGGTATGAAAAATTGAAGGTAGGAGACAAACATAAGGTTCAAAAATCTCTCCTAGACATGATGTGTAATTTCAAATTAACCCCTACAACAATAGGAAACAATGTGCTGAGTGAGTTGTATGAATTTCTATCTGGCAAGTGGGAATTTGCACTCACAACTGAGAGACAAATTAGGGAAGACACTTTAGCTCAAGTCATTACTGAGCTAACAAAGAGACAGAGAGCAAAATTTGTTGAAGAGTACAAGCACAAATTTCTACCTAAATAGAGAGGTTACACTATTTTAAAGAGTGATATTGAAGGGATAGTACAACAGAGTACTAGAATTTGGAATGAAGTTTTTGGACTAATTATTTCAAAAGAAAAGAGAAATGATGAAGGAACATTTGAGCCAAAGGATAAGGAAACTAAATCCACCCCTGTACCATAGATTTCAATAGTTCACATTTCAAATGAGTCTAAGAAGACTAGGATAGATGCACATTGCACAAGATCAATCAGAGACAGTTAACACTGTTGATTTGACTATTGACAGTCTGATTGATGTGAAAATTGATGACTCTAGCAATCTAGATGCTGAGGGTCAGGATGAGCCGAGAGACTCAACTATTGAATCACCTATCAAGGAAACTGAGGCTGAAGAAGAGAAGAGCACAGAAGAAGAAGAAAGAAATCAAAAGAAATCTAAAGATAAGGATGCTCAAGATGAAGCGGAAAAGGAGAAGACAATTGAACAAGAGGTAATTGTACAACATTCACCTATTTTAGAGGTTGTAATATCAGTGCTAGATAGTAGTGAGCAGATAAAAGATACTAACAGTGAGCCTAAAGAACAAGAGGCAATGCAAGTGTTGGTTGGTCTACCACACTCTGCATCATCAACTCCCACTGAAACCAAGACAAGAAGTATGCCTAATTAGCAGACAATTTTGACTGAACTTAAAGATGCAATGGTGTCAACTACTAAATCTGGAAAAGGTATTGTAGAAATGAAGCCGAGCAGTAGTTCACCTGAGTTCAAGAGGAGGAAAGTTATGAGGAAGAAGTCTCCGATTCTAGATGTCACATTAGATGAAGTTATTGTGATTCCACCATGGGATCCCAATGTTTTGTCTTATGAATAGATTGAGACTCTTCAGGAGTTACTTAAGAGGAAGAAAAGATAGGAGGAACTGAAAAGGGAGAAGAAGGAAAAGAAAGTACTACATGACATAAAAGATATATTTGTAAAGGCTTTTGACATGGAGGATGAAAATCCTCAAGCCCCTATTCTTGAAAAGCTAGTTCACATTGTGAAAAAGGTAAATGATGACAATATTGAAGCCAATGAGAAACTATTGCAATGTTCAGAGAGAAAATTTGAGAACAAGGTACTTGCAAAAATCTCAGGAGAGATTGCAGTTAAACAGGTTGAACTTTCTTCTCTGATAGAAATTTTAGAAGGAGTTGCAGCAAATGTCTATTCATTGTATAAGAGGTTATTTGATGTTCAATTCTTCACAAAGGATAATCAATAGGCTTTAGAGAAATTGAAACTAGACCTTAAGTCAACTGGAAGTTCATTGAGTATGTATGCTAGCACTAGCTCCTTACATTTTAACAGGCTGACTTATGCACAAAGGAGGATAGCCGAGCTCATGGCTGAAGATGGTTGGATTAGGACCAAGTTGATTACTATTTAGACAAGTCTAATACCTCATCTGGAGGACATTCAGAAAGAAATTTTATCTTCAAATGAGTTGATTAAGAGAGACTCTCATCTCTCAACTGCGGAAAGCTTAGTAAGTCTAGCTGCTGAGCTAGAAGTGAAAATAGAGGTTATGAAGTTTGTCAAAGACAGTTGGGACTCTGTATTTGAGTCTACCTTACAACTTCATAAACAGTTTCTAGACAAGTATAACTTGACCCCACCAGCAATCAGTGACAAAAACAAGGGGGAAACTAACAGGACTGACAAGGATACAACATAAAGGAGATCAAAACAGGTATCCCTGTAAATATTTTTTTTTGAAGGCATGTATACTATGTAAAGTTTTGTATATAGTATGATGTACATTCCTAGGGGGAGTACAATATGTACTCAGGCAATATTTTGGATGGAATGAATTGTAATGATAAGTGTGTTTTTGCCACTAATATCAAAGGGGGAGATTTTTAATCCCTAAGTTCTATTGATGATTAGTGACCCACACTTAGTCATTTACTTAGGCAGTTTTAGTTGGTTATCACTATGGCTGAGCTAAAAATTCAAGGCTAAGCAACATTGCCGAGCAATTTTTAGGTTTCCGAGTTACATCATGCCAAGCCGAGTAGAATATTAAGTGTCGAGTGTCAGAGATGTGTTGTACCGAGCAGAATAATTTTTGTATACATGTCAGGATTAATTCAAACTTTGATGTAATCAGTTAAGGCTAACTTGTATGAGATCTGAGCTAACATTTTTACATATTTAATATTTGTCTACTGAGTTAATTTTGCATTTAATTTTTTTATACTATGCATGGCATGGAGCCAATCAGGAAATCAGTATGCATTGGAGGTATAAACAATAGATCTTGATTGTTGATCTAAATCTCACCGCCATATCAGAAAAGATATAATAAGATGGCTTCTAACCCTAGAAGAGAGTGTGTGAGAGCAAGAGATATATAAAGAAGGGTTGTGTATTCATGAGAGATGAACAACAAGTCATTTTGAGAAGAAGCCTAGATCAAGCAGAATGACAGAGAAGTGAAAAGCAGAGTAAAGACATATCATATTAGGAGATCACAAAGGTTATTGAAAAGAGAAGATCCATCATTAGAATCTGAGTGCATAACAATGGATCACTACTTGGAACATTCTAACAGTTGTATCAAGTTAAATCTCTTAACAGAGTGGTTTTAGCAGACCATTTCAAATATCTTAGCCGAGTGCTTACTTTACTATAAGTTGAAATCCTTTAACAAGGTAGATTATAATGATCTTTAGTTCTTAACAGAACAGACCCTTAACCAGGTAGATTGCATATTGCAATCAAACTTTTGTATCCCCAACAGGCACACTTTATTGCTGCAGTAGTGAAGATTTTGTGGGTGTCATCCCCACCCCAGTTTTACCTATTTGGGTTTTTGGGTTACCAAAATTCTGTGTTATGAGTTACATATTTGATGTTATGGATGCTATCTGATGTTAGGTTAAATTCATATATGAATGAATGTGGATAAATTTGTTTTAAGTGGTTTAGTTTGAAGATATGATTCACCCCCCTCTCAGTATCTTTCTTTCCCATTCTTGTACTTCCAACATCTTCTTGGCATCTTTCTTCAATTGTACTCTATTTAATGTGTAAACAACAGTATTGACAGCTTCCCTCCAGAAGATTTGGGTGATCCCTTTCCCTATCATCAGTGTCCTTGCACAATCAATAATGGATATATTCCTCCTTTCAACAATTCCATTTTGCTGTGGTGTCCTCGATATAGAGACATGTGTTTTGATTCCACGCTCATTACAAAAGTTAGTGAATTCATCTGAAATAAATTCCCCCCCTCTATCTGATCTTAAGCATTTTAATTCTTTACCACTTTGTTTTTCTACCATTGCTTTGTACCATTTAAACATCTTGAATGCTTATGATTTATCTTTTAGAAAAATAACTTTCATCATTCTAGAGTAATCATCAAAACAAATAATAAAATATCTATCACCATAATAAATCCTTGTCCTCATGGGTCCACATAGCTTAGTATGGACTAATTCTAGAATGGCATCAGATGTATGGGTTTTTCTTTTGAAACTAGACTTTTTCCTCGTACCTTTTTGACAATTTTTACACATGATATTGTTGAGCTTAGTAATCGTCAGTAAGCCTCTTAAATTTCTCTTTTTTCTTATCTTTATCATGTTTCCAAAGTTTACACAACACAATCTTTTGTGCCACAACCATATGTCTTCATTTCTAGCCATTAACCAAGTAGTGTCAGTATCATTCAGATAGAATAAGTTACCTTTTGTCTACTCACCGGTACCAATCAGCCTTCCTGATTCATTGAAGATATTTGCCTTCTTATTTTCAAATTCTACTCTATGACCTAGATTATTCAACCGAGAAACACTCAATAGATTATAATTCAATCCTTTCACCCAATAAGAATTTTCACATTTTATCAGGTTATTCAACATTATAGTTCCTCTACCTTCAACTGGACAAGGTGTATCATTACCCATTCTTACT
>MU223383.1:403266-414079 GCA_018584345.1 Thuja plicata | reverse complement strand
TAAAGATATGTTGTAGTGCCTTTGGGCCATTTATGTACCTTTTATTATAAGATCTATTATTAGAAAGATGTAATTGAAAAGAAAAGCAATGTATTTGGGAGGGATAGTTCTAGGCTTGATTTCAAGGGTTATTATTTGAAAGAACAAAGTTGGAAATATACAATGTAATGTTGAAGGATCTTTTCTATCTCTTCTTTGTTGCAATGAAAGAAAAATGTTTATTATGCTAAAGTTGAAATGTGATTTGTAATGAATAGTTATTCAATGTGTAGGAAGGAGATATGAAATTAGTATATAAAGTAAGGAATATAATTGTAAATGAAATGTTATTTTCTTACCTTATCTCTTAAGTTCTAAATGTGAAAGTAAAGAAATGAAATGAAATGAAATTTGGATTAGTAATGTTAATATGTTAGCAAATGAATTCATTAAGGGAACCTTAAGGAATTTTATGTGAAGCAGTAATGATTTATTGTTAAAAAAAAATAAAATTTGTTAGTTGCAATTTTTGGTCATAAGACCTGATTCCTTATGGGTTCCCTGGCGGGGACATTACAGCCATTGCATGCTTGGTGATGGCTATATTCTGATTAGCATTTGAGTGTTTACCTAAGTCAACAAGAAAGGATTTTCATCCTCCACCTAGAAAATAGTGATAAGATGTGTGCTTGTTTCACCCTTTAACAATGCAACAATGCTTGACGTAACTGAAAGATCACTAAAAAGATAACACCTTAAAACAAATGAAAAATTTCAATCCTGGGTCTACACATGTGTTTTCATTCACTAACAAGTCTCAGAATGCAAAACTGCAATCAGACAAACTTCACACACTTCCAAGACAAATTTTTCAAAACTAATCAAATCTGACAGAGACATCAGAAAATCACATCCAAGATTTCCTAGCTCATTTTTGGTATCCTGGCTTGCATCTAGTATCCTGGCTCACATTTGGTTAACACATCATTACATCTAGGGTTCCCACTTGCATCTAGGGTCATCAGTAGCTCACATCCTGTATTTCTAGGCTAGCATCTGGGAGCTCACGTCGAGGACAGTGGGCACTTGCAGAATAGATTCTCAAGAAAACTCAGTTGATTTGGATATCCTTTTGGCTATTTAGTTTTCCCCTATTGTATTTTCTGGTCTCCCTATCGCTGTGTCAAAACAATTTTTCAAATGTCTACCTTGCATGTCCAGTCAGTTTTTCGTTATCCATCTCAATACGTGTGATCTGTCCACTTCTTACAACAACTTGGTTCCCAGCTCACTATCAAGGCATTCTAACCCTCTCATGCTGGAATCATTTACTTCCACCAAAACTTAAAGGATACTTCCACCTAGACACACTCACTTGAACGATTTGAGATACTACCTGACACTCTCGGGAAACTTTGACAAAGTTGAGGTACAACCACATGGTTAACACAAGATGCAACAAGTACACATCTAAAGGATCAAAAGTGCCTCCTAAATCACTACACTTTTAGGGAGAAACATCTTGCATCTCCCTACTTGATCTAGACTCTCCATAAATGGATAGAAACGCTCACAAATGGAGTGCAGATTTTGAAGAATATGACAAT
Organism: Thuja plicata; assembly: GCA_018584345.1. Taxonomy (NCBI): domain Eukaryota; kingdom Viridiplantae; phylum Streptophyta; class Pinopsida; order Cupressales; family Cupressaceae; genus Thuja; species Thuja plicata. The sequence goes on along the minus strand of MU223383.1, from coordinate 412,493 downwards.
AGAAAAAGCCAAAAGCATGAAGATATCGATGAAAAAGAAGAACCCACATTTGAACTTCCTCTATTTGAATCGGGCAGTGAGGAAAACATCACTAAAGATGAGTACGATAAACTCAAATAGAGAAAGAGGTTCCACAAGATACTGGAAAAGATGATTGATGAGGATAAAGAGAAATACTTCCTCCATTTAGCATCCACTGGTGTAAAATTACCCAAGGATTATGATGTGGAACAACTAAAAGAAAAGGAGATACCATCTCCTATTTCTATTCTCGCTAAACAACTTACCTTAATGAAAACGGATCTTGCAACTCTTAAGCAAGAGAAGGCTAAACCCAAAATGAAATACTCGGTGGACTCCATTTGTCCATTGCCTTTTGACAAGAGTATCACTATGGTTCCATTCCCTCCCAATGTGGCATGAACAAAATATGACAAGTACACAGGAGAGACAGATCCGCATGACCATGTCAGAGAATTTTGTGCTCTTAGCATAGAGTACATGCATGAACCCACTTACCTTATGCAGCTATTTCCTAGAAGTCTAGGAGGCAACACCATGGAATGGCTCTCAAAACTTACACCCAAGGTCAAAAATTTAAAGGAGTTAATACAATAGTTTATCCAACTTTACTCCTATAATATCTAGCATGATGTGACTATGATGGATCTATGCAACACTAAACAGAAGACTGACGAATTCTTTGTCCACTTTCTACAAAGGTGGAGGAGAATCTTTGCATGGTATTCAAGAGCCATTGATGAACCTGAAAAAATGGAAATCTTTGTCAATAACTTGATACCAGAATTGAACTACACATTGCAGATGCAAGATTCCCCTAGCTTCGATAGGATGATCAAGAATGCCCTATGTATTGAAGAAGTTATGGTCAAAAAGGGGGAGATCACTCTTCAAAGTGAAAACAAACCTAACAACTCCAACTCCAAGCCTAAATGGTGGAAATAGAACAAAAATTTTGTCAACGATGGCGTAGTAGACGCATCCAATGTTGGTCCTAAACCTGAAGCATTAAATATAACCAACAGTATGCAATCAAGGAAAGATGTCAAGGTAATGACCCCCATACCCAAAGAAAACAATGATAATAGCAAGGGTTAGCAATGGACTTCAAAACCTCAAAGAACATTCACTCCTTTGGGAGAGCCTCTCGAGACTGTTTTGAAGACACTATTAGACAACAAAGTTCTCACAATCCTAGATTCTAAACCATGGGAACTAGCAGTCAAACCCAGGTGGTGGGATGATAATTCTTACCGTGTCTTTCACAAGAACAAAGGACACAAGACTAACAATTGTCTTAAATTTAAACATGTTATTCAAGCCCTCATTGAAGGGGGAAAGATCAAAGTGGAGGGACACACTACCAATGAAGATCATACATCATTTAACAAACTGTTCGCTAACCATGATAAAGAGGAAACATCTAAAGGAAAAGGTAATGAAGTAAACTACACTTACTCCAATAATGATAACGTGATCAATATGCTAGACATTAAAACTGAATCAATTAATGTGGTCACAATCAAAGGTTTTTCTTTTCAATTAAATGTGGTGACTTGGAGCCAAGCACAAGTCACGATCAAAGGACCCAATTATTCCCCAAAACCAACATCAACATCCAAGGTTCCTATCATTACTATCCCCAAACTAGCAACAAAACATATGGTAACTATTCCTGTAGAAAAGTATGACTTGGTGGACCAATTGAAATGAACCTCTGCCAAAATTTCCATTTTTGAGTTGCTTAAAATATCCACAGTGCATAGGGAAATCCTAGAAAAATCCCTACACACTGCAAATGTACCAAAAGACCTTGATACAGACAAATTCCAAGCGATGGTCAATCGCATCTCAACGCCACATTACCTCTCCTTTTCTGAAGAGGATGATAAGTCATTGACACATCCACATAATCAACCCCTCCATATTGAAGTCCTAATTCATAAATCCCATGTTAGATGCGTGTTGATAGATGAAGGTGCAACATTGAATATTTTTACACTTAATCTAATCAAGAAACTGGGTCTCTCAGAACAGACCATTGACTCTAGAAGCAAAATAACTATCAAAGCTTATGATGAGGAAGAAAGATCCTCTAAAGGTCTTATTGTTCTACCCATCAGAGTCAGACCAATTGAAAGGAATGTCGTATGTCAAGTTCTGGATCTACCCCTAGCCTACAATATCCTATTGGGGAGACCATGGATTCACGAAATGCAAGCTGTGCCATCTACTTACCACTAGTGTATCAAGTTCCCACATAATGGGGTGGAAGTGACAATTCTTGTGGATGCTAATTATACTTGTAACAATATCAAAGAAGGTAGTATGATTCCACATAACAAAGAGGATATGGATGAGATTGCTCCTGAGACTACCATGGACATGGTTATGAAGAGTTTTGGAAAAACCTCTAAACTTGAAGAAACAGGTATGGGAGAATACAAATTGGACCTAACTTTATCACTGACAGAAATTCCAGTGTCACCAAGATCCTATGGAAGACCTTCCATGACATTCACACCTACTGTATCCAAGGAGCCAAAAATACACAAAGCAACTGGCATAGTAAAGGCATCCACATCTTCTTTAGATAACATAGAAGTACATGTTGTCTTGGACTGGATTTACAAAGGAGAACCAAAGGAAGCTGAGATCAAACATGTAGAAATATCTCCAGAACAATATGGTAAAGGATATGACCTCCTCAAGCAAAAGGGATACAAAGGAAAAGGACCTCTAAGCGACATAGGAAGAGGACTTATTGAACCTGTACACATGGAGTTCAGAAATACTAGAGATAAAAAAGGACTAGGTTTTAATACAAAATCTGACAAACCTACTTCAAAAGATAGTCCAATCTCTAACAAAGAGAGTGATGAAACAAATGAGATAGTTCTAGAATCATGGCCTTATGAAATATTATTACATATTGGCACAAAGAATCCTAAATATCAAGGAGAGCGCTATGTACCAAGCTTTGAGGTACCACAAGATCTTCACACCCCTTTGTTAACACAACCTCCTATTTAAGAGGTAGGAGACATAACAACAACTGATCCAGAGGTACCATTGATAGCAATAGCCACACAGAGCACACCCCGATGACTGGAGTCACATCCTAACTAGGGGAAGTTAGTCACAATCACACATGTCCTTGATCTACCACATTTTGATCCACATATAGCTAACCGAGTACACCAGATAACTATTTCTGAATAATTAAACAGATCTGATGATGAAATCACTAACTCTCATGATAATGAATGGGATGAGCTATATGTCACCACAGAAGAAATTTAAATAGATATAATTCACATGTTTGTGGCTCCCTCAGCACCTCATGAATATTCTAACACTACTCCCAACAACGCTGATATTCCTGAAGCAGAGGAAGAGTTCCTTCCCCCAATCATTAATGGAGAGACTGGTGTTCTCATAAGTATAGAAGAATTTTAGAGGCGAGAAGCAAGAAGCCTCCTTTTACGAAGAGATGATGATGAAAGTTATACTAATGAGTCACTAGAGTTTGGTCCGCATATGACTAACAATGACCCTTTTAATGATGATCTAGCTCTTATTGATCTAAACCTTGAAGAATTTAACTTAATAGGACATGTCATGTCAGTTAATAGTCATAATGCTAATGCAATGTTGTCCTTCCTGGAGTTCAATTCCTTTTCTTTGATAAACCCAGACCTCATTTATTGGACTAGTATGAATCCTAATCCTGTCCTCAACTCTTCTAATGACTACACCTTGGCTTTCTATCTAAACGCTTGCAAACCTTATCCTTCTTCCACCAATGTAAGGAGCGTGAACATGTCACATGAGGATATCGAGTTTCTCACTCAAAAAATGAAGAATAAAAAGAAAAAGGGAACTGATGGTGAAAACCATGTCATGGCAGTGTCAGATCCTAAAATAGTAAAAACAAAAAGACGTATCCAATGGTGAAAACTTCTCAGAGGTTCCAAAGGATGAGATTCTTGATATCCTCCCTGAGCACTTTCAGGAAAGGTCTTCAGTTCTGATAGAACCAACACAGCCAGTTAATTTGGGCACAATTGAAGATCCTCAAATAGTCCACTTAGCACAATCTTTGTCAGAAGAGGAAAAGACATGATTCACTGAGTTCCTAAAAGAAAAGAAGATCAACTTTGCATGGTCTTATACAGATATGCCTGGACTAGATCCCAAATTGATAATGCACCACTTATTTATAGCTCCTGGGATCAAGCCCGTGAAACATAAAATTAGAAAATGCATCCTCATGTGGCATTATTAGTAAAGGCAGAGCTAGAGAAATTGTTGAAAGTTGGATTCATCAGAGTCATTGCCTACGCAAGATGGATCTCCAATGTGGTCCCAGTGTCTAAATCCGATAAATCTATCAGTATATGTACAAAATTTAGAGAATTAAACAAGGCATGTCCTAAGGATGAATTCCCCCTGCCTAATATTGATACGATCATAGACCTCACAGTAGGCTACCAAATGTATTCATTAATGGATGGTTTCTCAGGCTATAATCAGATAAAAATTGCCCCTGAGGATCAAGAGAAACTGCATTTACATGCGCATCGGGCACCTTTTACTGGAACATCATGCCATTTGGGTTAAAGAATGCCAGTGCCACATATCAAAGAGCAATGACTACTATATTCCATGATATGATGCATAAAAACATGGAGGATTACGTGGATGCCACCTTAGCTAAATCCAAAGAGAGGAGCACTCATATTTATGACTTAAGGAAGATATTGGATCGTATGGAATAATTTCAACTCAGGCTCAATCCAAAGAAGTGTGCCTTTGGGGTCCAATCAGAAAAACTCTTAGGGTTTATTGTCTTAGCAAAGGGAATTGAGGTAGATATTGCAAAAGTCAAAGCTATTCTAGAGATGAATCCTCTATGCAACATCAATCAAATGAGGACATTGTAAGGGAGACTTCAATCAATCAAGAGTTTTATGTCACAACTTGCTGACAAAGTACAACCCTTTACCAAATTACTAAATAAAGGGGTCACCTTCAAATGGGATGAGCACTATGAAGCCAAATTCATAGAATTAAAAGTGTACCTAGCTACTCCTATTCTTATGGTGCCTATTCATGGAAAGAAATTACTCCTATATATTTCAGATATAGCTACATCATTAGGAGTATTATTAGCGCAAGAGGATGAAACAAAGAAAGAAAGAGCTATCTACTACATTAGTAGAACGCTAGTCTCCTATGAGCTTAATTACAACATTATTGAAAAAGCATGCTTAGCAGTCATCTTCACATCATAGAAATTGAGACACTACATGCTCTCTCATACAGTAAGGCTTATTGCTAAGATCGATCCTTTAAAGTACCTCCTAAGCAAAATGACATTAACAAGATGTTTGGAAAAATGGGTCCTCATTCTAAGTGAATTTGATATTGAGTATGTGGATAGGAGGGCTATTAAAGGACAAGTCCTCACAGACCAACTAGCTGATTCACCACTTCAAGATGATGAGCCTTTAAGGATTGAATTCCCTGATGAGATGATTATGCATCTAACTGAGTACCCATGGAAAATGTACTTTGATGACTCTTTCACACAACAAGGCTCTGGAGCAAGAGTTCTGTTCATAACTCCTCAAGGCTGCAAGATACCCAAGTCTTACAAATTGATGTTTCCATGCACAAACACCATTTCTGAATATGAGGCATTGTTAAACGGTCTTAAGCTTGCCATGGAATGGAAAATTGTAGAGTTACATGTATATGGTGACTCCCAGCTCATTATTAATCAAGTTAATGGAGATTATCAGACAAACGATGAGAAGTTAACACCCTATAAGCAACTATTTGATGACCTAAAGAAGTAATTTTTCTTCATCACATTCCAGCAGATACCTAGAACAAAGAACAAAGCTGCAGATGCTATAGCTACATTGGCGTCCATGTTACAACTGGAAGAACATCAATTCCGCTATGACTTCTTGGTGGAAGAACTCTCCTATCCTGCCTTTAATACCCCTGAATACCAAGTAATCTATTCTTTGAACACCCCAAACCAATCTTGGTATGCTAATATCATTGCTTACCTCACTAACCAAACCATTCCTAATGATCTATCCAGAAATGAGAAAAGAGCCCTGATTAGGATAAAATCACGTTATGTCCTCATAGCTAATAAATTATATCGACGAGGTCTTGACGGTACGCTTCTTAGATGTTTAGAACTCGAAGAGTCTAATCACGCGTTAAAAGAAGTCCATGAAGGTGTATGTGGATCACATTCAAATGACTTTTCACTAGCAAAGAAACTGCTTAGAGTAGGCTATTACTGGCCTACCATGGAAAAAGATGCTATTCAGTTTTCTAAAACATGTCATAAATGCCAGACACATGGAAATCTCATCCATGCTCCTGCCAGAGAACTTATACCTTTCATTACACATTGGCCATTTCAGCAATGGGCCTTTGACTTAGTTGGACAAATATATCCCAATTCTTCAAATGGACACAAGTTCATCATTACGGCCATTGAGTATTTCACGAAGTGGGTTGAGGCTGTGCCACTAATCAAAGCCACTGGAAAATAGGTGGCTATATTAATTTTGAACTACATTATCTGTAGATATGGGATACCCTCTTTAATTGTAACAGACAATGGGGGCCAATTTAAAAATCAAGACATTGATGACCTTTGTGAACAGTTCTACATCACTCAACATTTCTCCTTAATCTATTACCCTCAAGGTAATGGACAGGCTGAGGCATCTAATAAGAATATTCTCAAAATCCTATATCAAACTGTGAGTAAGTCTTGCACAGACTAGCATTTATAACTAAATCTGGCACTATGGTCCTACAGAACAAGCATCAAAACACCAAATGGAGCCATGCCATTTTCTCTAGTCTATGACACTGAAGCAGTACTACCTATTGAGGTTGAAATCCCATATTTGTAGATATCTTTACAAGGTCTTGTTACTGATGAGAAATACCGCATCGATAGGGTGAATTCTTTAGTCCTACTTGATGAGTGCAGACAACAGGCATTCGATCATCTGAAGGTATACCAAGCACGCATGTCCAAGGGGTACAATAAAAAGGTTAAACCAAAAAAATTTGAAGTGGGGGATCTTGTCTTAAAAGAGAATCCTAAGAACCAACCCAACAGAAAACAAAAGGGAAAATTTGAACCTAATTGGCTAGGACCTTATGTTATCACTGTTGCTTTTGGGACTAGAGCCTATCAACTGGCTACACCTGAGGGAGACGTCCTTCCAAATCCTATCAATACTCTACATTTGAAGTGGTTTTACGCTTGATGTTCTGCTAGCAGATCCTGTACAGTGAAATGGTTCTCAGAAAATACCAAAAACATTCATAATTTGATCTTGAAGAAATCCAAAAATAGTGGAAAAATTCCTAAAGAAAGGTATCCTTGGTGAAAACTTGGAAACAGGTGCCATGATACTACAAAAATATTCAAAAAAGAAAAAATAGAAAAAAAAATTGAAAAAGAGAAAAGTGCCTTGATGAAAACCTGGTAAAACAGGCATCCTGGTAGAAAAAAAAGAATAAAAGGTCTTGCCAAGTGGTGAAAACTTGGCAATCGAGCGTCACTTGTGTTCTGTGCTCTATCTATCAATACATTATTGATACTAAGCCTTCACGATTACACCTATGCTAAAAACATTGACTTTGTTTTCTACACAACTATCTTATCCTTGCTTGGGATTTGTCTATATTTCTGTCTTAGGATCAAGTCATTCTTCACTGGGGGCATCTTTTCTAGTCTGATAGGTTACATCTTCTAGGTTGTCATAGGTTGGTTTGTCTAGTAATACTATGCTTCTCGATACTTTCACCAAACTATCCCTTTCATGACACAAGGCTGACACAAACATTGCACTAATATGAACAATGTTCCTCTGACCCACATAGGATTGCAAACATGAATAAAATTGTACACAGACATGGAACACATCTTTCTTGAATTCCAACTTTTTGATTGATGAATCTATACTACGCTTGAAAAATGAATCAATAATATTTCTCAAATACTACCTAAACACAGTTTAATCTTGGTTTGATTATAGCTCTTTCATGCCCTGATGATGTTTTAACTAGGGGCATCTAAGCAGTTATGAAATTTATTTGAATGATTCACAATTTATAGTTGTTATGTCTTTCGAGTTACTCCATGACGTCTATGCAAAGACAAAGAGTCACAAGGACAGGGGGCATAAATTTTTCTTGGTTTTCTATGTATGATGATTGTTCCAAATGATCCTATAAATTTCACCTAACTTAGATGTTTATGGTAAGAGTTGCCACTATGGGTGGATAGCCGCATATTATGTGTAAACTATGGTGAATTTGGAACAATTTCCTTGTCTATTTTTTGCACTTAGATTCTTTCTAAGGTATACAAAGTATAATGTACCCAAGGATATGAATTTTCAAGGTCATTGCGGGTCCAATATCTTGCCTTACATAGAATCTGATATAATAAAAGGAAGGTGATTATCATGTTATCCTAGCTTCTATGCCTTGATACCTAAGTCTATTTCTGACATTCTAATAAAATATAGTATTCATACTTTCATAATATCAGTGGGTATTAGTGATGGTTGTACTATCAAGTGGTATCCATTCTGAAAAATGCCCAATGATGATAAGAAGGCTACAATATCTGCAAGTTAGTGACAAGTCCTAATAGTCTGCATATAGCTGCATTTAAAGATTGCATGGTGCATTTGTGAAAGAAGTAAACACCTAAAGAATTTGGGCTAAAAAATGATTTCTATTTTCTTCTTCTAAAAATCCAATTTAATTACATCCATTTACTATTACTGATATCAAATATTGTTACACATCCATAGCATACATTTTTCATTCATAAAATGAGATAGAAATAAAATACAAAAACAAAGCATTTGTGCATTTCATTTCTACATCCTAAGTGCATCCATACATGTTACTTGCATAAAAAAACTCAAAAACATACATTTTGCATACTCACATAGTATCATTTGAAACATATTTATATCAGTGATAAATCCACAAACAACATAAATGATGTCATCATCTAAATCTAACTCATCATATGACCAAGATATAATCACATGTGCAAATAAATCTATCAAAATAGAGAGAACTCATGAATCATGTCAGAACCAGAAAAAATTGCATCATATATATATATATATATA
>MU223383.1:381295-403181 GCA_018584345.1 Thuja plicata | reverse complement strand
TATATATATATATATATATATCAACATGGTATAGATAAAAATATGGCACAAATATACATAGAGAGTATCAGCGTATCAAAGGGTCAGAAAGAATCCGATGTGTGTGTGTGTGTGTGTCAGATATAAAAGAAAGATCTCAGAAGGACCCAGATATATAATATACATGTGTAACAAAATACAGATTCAACTATGGCTACACCCCTCTCCCTAATCTGGAGGAGGAGGAGGAGGTGTTACAAATGGAGGAGGAGGAGGCATAGATCCCTTTGACTCTTGTGCTAGGTGTGAAAATGATGCAGCTCTCTGTCCCTCTGGCACTGCATCATGGTATAAAGTATAATAATATGTAGCTCTCTGTGCCTGATGGACTGTAGTCTAAGCCTGTGTATCTCACTATGCTCTAAGCCTCTCCAGTTGTGTATCTTGATCAGCAAGCAAAGCATCTAAAGAATAATAAGATGCCTAAGTTTAAATTAAGCGTAGAGTATAACAAACTAATAATTAAATAAATTAATTATTATCTATAATATGACTACTCTAACACCCCCCCTTAAGTGTAACTTAGGGAGAAGCTAAACAGCTAAGGACTAAAGGATGCATGAAAACAAAATGCATAAAAGGAACTATGGGTCCTGAAAACTAGGCCTGATCAGGTACCCAAGTACAAGAAATAAAATAGATGAAGTAAACCAAGCCTCCAATCTAGGGAAAGTCCCAAAGAAAGGAACAAGAAAGAGCAAGAAGCATCTCTGAAGCATGAAGCTGTAAACACTGTCAAAAGTAACTGCTATAACCCCTACTGAAAGAGTGCATGACCAAGTAGAGAAGACAAAGTCTGAAGAGCTGATCAATTAAAGAGGTGACCTCCAAAAGTAGGAATGAATGAGTGTCTATATAGTAGATGATCCATCTCACTAGAATGCATAAGTGCCTAGCCACTGCATCTGCCTAGTACATAGGAACAAAAATAGAATACGTAGATCACTCAACCAAACCAAGGAAGCAATAGAGCCAATAGGTGAACCCCCCCATAATGTTGAATAGGGAGAGGTGACAGGAACACTGAAATGTAATGCCAGAACCATCTACAGAAAGAAGAATTAGGAACACCAACAGTGCAACAGAAGAACAAGCACAGGATAAAGGGTGGTGTCACTGACACACAACACGGGCTAATGTCATAGAAGGTAGGCTCACTTGACAAAGGTGGATGAGCACAAAAGGCAAAACATCATAATCCCCCCATGACACTTTATAGCTGAGTGCGAGTACAAAAAATACAAAAGGTGCTCGAAATCCCAGATATGCAAAAGCAGGCACTTTATCTCAGTGCATTTACAAAAAAGAGAATGCTACAGAAGAGGAGCATACAATACTCAGAAGTCAGAAAGAAGAGTGAGCTAGAAAAATAGAAGAAGAGATCCCAAGACCTGTAGAACCCAAGTAATCCGCCAGAGTGTGAAAGAGAAAAACTCAGAGGAGAAATAACCTGGAGTAGAATCTAGAAAAAAGACCTTTGCAACTGAAAAGCTCACTGAACCAGCTTTATGACGATATCTGGTTTGCAAAAAATAGAGTCCGGATGAGCAAGATATGGCTCCTAGAAGGAAAAAAATAGATATAAGACTTTGACAGCAAAAAAAATATCAAAATGGCAGAACCCAAAACCCCAACCTCCATCATCAGAAAGTGCTCAGAAAGAGCTTTCTGACGATATATGGAAGTCAAAAAAATACCCCCGTATGCTCTAGATAGAGAGAAAATAATGAAGGAGAGTCAAAAAAGGCTCCAAAACTAGGTTTTAAGCCCCTGGGGCTGAAAAAAAAGCCCCTGGGCGCATGGTGAGCCTAGGGGGATAGAGCATAGCTCCTGGTCACCCATGTGACCTGCCACTGGGCTAAAAGGGGCCCACAGGGATAAAGCCCACTGGGCGGCATTGCTGGGAGTCAGAGTCGGGTGAACGCCGGTGGGGCCGGCGAAGCAGAGGCCGACAGACGCAGTGGCGGCAGTGCGCAGGGCGGCGGGGGCCGTGCAGAGCCAGGTGCAGGCTGGGCGCTGGCCGGGCGGTGGTGGACCGACAATAGCACAGCGGTTGCCCCAATTAAAACATTGGCAGCGCTGTTTAAACGCCCAAAAAATATGAAAAATGGTTTTTTAAAATTTTTTTTAATTTTTCTCGGTTTCTGTGCTTGTACGGCACTAGAAACCAAATTTTTTTTGCCTCAGAGCCAAGTTGTCCAAAATGGACAAATTTTATATGGATTCTAGGGTTTTTGGGCACTCTAAGCACAACGGTAATATCCGTTTGAGCCCAAAATGACTAGAAACAAAGGTCCCCCTAAATCCACATAAAAAGCTTTAAGAAAGCCAGATTAACCTCCAGCTTCTGAAACACTTCGACAAAGCACAAACAACGAGTAGTAAGATGGCTCTAATACCATGTTAGAATAGGTAAAACCCTATTCTCCCAAGAACACCTACATGCATAACCTGTTACATGGAAGAAGTGAACAACAGAAGACAAGAAGAATCTATGGAGGCCAAAATACAAGAGACATCATATGCACAAGAAAACAATATATTGACAATATGTTTCAAGATGTTACAATGAGATGTGAAAACTCCCTTATAAAAAACAAAGAGGTGAATCCTTATAAAAGGAATTACGAAACCCTAAAGGTGAAAAACCATAAAGAATTATAAGATGTCTAAGTTTAACTTAAGCGTAGAGTATAATAGACTAATAATTAAATAAATAAATTATTAGCTATAATATGACTACTCTAACAGTTGTGTATCTTGATCAGCAAGAAAAGCATCTACTACTATGATCCTAGCCTCTACTGTAGTAGCTCTGGCCTCTAAAGCTGTAACCCAGGCCCTAATATTCTCTCTCTCCTGCTCGCACTGAGATAATGGATCCTGTCTCTGCCAGAATCCTGTCCAGAAGGCCTATCTTGAGATCTATCAGGCTATCTCTACTGCTGTTGCCTTTGCTGATCCCCTGTAAGTAATGGCCCTAGATCCATCCGGGGAGCAAAAAATCTAAATTGGGTGCGCTGACCCTCTCCACTACCACTGCCAACATCTGCGTGGCCACCCACTGTATGTAGAGGTATCAAACAAAACCATTCTTAAAATCTTGCATAGAATAGTCTGTAAGAATGGTAGAGATTGGCACTTACAGATAAATCTGACTTTATGGGCCTATAGACCGAGTATTCATACTCCTACTGGGGCTACTCCTTTTTTCCTTGCATATGGCACTGAAGCATTGTTACCTTTGGAGGTTGAAATTCCTTCACTTAGAGTTTCCCTCCATGGTCTAGTTACCGATGAATACTACCGTGCCATGAGACTTCAATAGTTAGAACTTCTAGATGAGAAATGTCAAGCATCATTTGACCATATGAGGGTTTATCAAAAATGCATGTCCAAAGCCTTCAACAAAGAGATTCACCCTAGAGAGTTCCAAGTAGGATATCTTGTCCTATAGTCTAAGGCAGAGGCATCAAATAAAATGGTCAGGTAGAGGTAGAGTCCTAAATAGGAGATCTTGTCCTACAGTCTGAGGAAAAGGCATCAAACAAAATGATCAGGTAGAGGCAAAAAAAAAATGGTCAGGCAGAGGCAGAGTCCTAAATGGTCAGGCAGAGGCATCAAACAAAACCATTCTTAAAATCTTGCATAGAACAGTCTGTAAGAATGGTAGAGATTGACACTTACAGATAAATCTGGCTTTGTGGGCCTATAAAATGAGTATTCATAATCCTACTAGGGCTACCCCTTTTTCCCTTGCATATGGCGCTGAAGCAGTGTTACCTTTGGAGGTTGAAATTCCTTCACTTAGAGTTTCCCTCCATGGTCTAGTTACAGATGAAGACTACTGCGCCATGAGACTTCAAGAGTTAGAACTTCTAGATGAGAAACATCAAACATCATTTGACCATATGAGGGTTTATCAAAAGCGCATGTCCAAAGCCTTCAACAAAGAGGTTCGCCCTAGAGAATTCCAAGTAGGAGATCTTGTCCTACGTGAAAATCCCAAGAATCAACAACATAGAGATCAAAAGGGCAAATTTGAACCTAATTGGCTTGGACCTTACATCATTACAACTGCTTTTGGGTGAGGTGCTTATTTATTTTCTACAAAAAAGGGAGAGCAGCTCCCTGAGCCTATCAATGTCTTGCACCTAAAGAAATTCTATCCATGATGCCTATTCTGTATGGGGGCATCCTTTGTACATAATTATTGATCTTGAAAAAAATCCAAAAAATGATATATTGTCAAAAATTCTAAAAATTAGAAAATGTCCTGAAGAAATGATCATCTTAGCGAAAACCTAGGAATAGGCGCTATGATGTATCTCAAAAAAAATTATATATTCCAAAAATAAAAAAAAAAATGAAAAAAAATTCAAAAAAATAGAAAAAGTGCCTTGGTGAAAACCTAGAAACAGGCACCTTGGTAGCAAAAATTCAAAAAATTTATAAAAAGTCTTGAAAAAAGAAGAAAAAAAAATAAAATAAAAAAAATAAAAATTTGTAATCCAAGTGGTGAAAAACTGGAAACAGGCGCTACTTGAGGCCTTCGCACCCCTATTTTTTTTAGCGCGTGTCCTTGACACTTAGCCTTTCTCCATCATGCCTTGTCCTTGTTGCCTCGGTCTGAAATTGGTCTTTGTCTTTTTCTAGGGGGCATAATTGTGTTAGCTTTGGTCTATTGGATGAGTTAGTCTTTAGGACACCTCACAAATGGTATTTTTCAACACCACCCCAACTGTGTTTTTCAACACAACCCCTGACATAGAGTATTTTTTAACACTTATCAGTTTGGTCTTACCTAGTTTTGTCATGTGATCTTACCTGCTTGTAAGCATTTGATCCTTATCCTTGGAACTCAGTATTAGTTAACACACTTAAATTTTTAAACACAACACTTAATGCTTGAGCTATGTCATGATCTTTTCTTTATGTGCTAACTGTTATTGATTTTCATTGAGTGTCCTTGTCTAATAAGTCTCCCCGAGATGCATAGCTAGAGGACTTGGGGCATGGAACATGTTTTTATTTGCTTCCTGCTTTATGCTTCACTATTTTTTCCCAACCGTTCTGCTGGTCATCCTGGCCTCTATGCCTTGATACGAGCGTGATTTTGCTATACTAAATTGGGTAAGCTAACATCACAGTCATCTTGACCTTTATTTCTTTGATGCTTATGTTAGAATCTTTCCACATTCCAATCCGATATAAATCACATTCATATCTTCATATTTGCACTTGTGACTAGTGATGATTGTGTGATTTTCCGATGCCCATTAATAATGGCCCAATGATGAAAATAAGTTCCTTAACATTCTCCAATGAATGATGAACACAAAGTCCTATGTTACAGTTTCTCTATTGCAAGTACACCTTTGCATTTTCATGTAGCTTGCATTGTTAGACTTCATGTTATTTTGCATTTTTAGGCTACATTATGAGTTTGAGAGGGTTTCCTTTATCTTTCTTGTGGACTTTTAATCAACTGTGATCATGTTCTGATCTTCATTTCCTTATCTTCTTTCGTAATCTCAATCAAAATTTTCTATCTTAAATAGTTGATTGATTTTGGGGCATTCTCTTTCTTAAGGAAAATTCTCTTTCTTCTCTCCATTTCTTTCCACCTCTTCCAAACTTCTATCTTCCATTCACTTTCACCCCACTTCTTTTCTTCTAATTCAACCTTGGGGCATAATCTTTCGTGCTTGATGATCTACCTTGGTTCTGTGATCTTTATATCTTTCATCTTACATCAAGAACCTTATCTTTAGTTCGATTTGATCAAATTTATCAATTTGCTATTTCTCCTCTATCTCATTTCGATTTCGATCATGAGGGGGAAGTACCTATCAAACTCTAATCCTTGATTCAACTTTATCAATCCTATCATTTGTTCCGCTTGGGGAAACCTTGCTTGAGATTCTTATCTCGGACATGTCAATTACTTATTTACAACGGTGTTGACCTTGTCTTTTTTTTTACAAGCAACTTATCTTTGTTCTGATGTCAATTACTTATTTACAACAGTGTTGATGTCTGTGTTATTTTGTGATCCCAAATCGATCTCACACTTCAATTGCATTCTTTTACTACATGTGTTCCCAGAATGATCACACATTAGTCAAAGAGGGGCAAATATATGCACCCTAAAATGGTCGCCTAGACTATGGGCCCCATTTATCATTTTATCAAATTTCTGAATCAATGCTTTGCAAAATTTCAATTCAAATCAATTTTCTTGATCAAATCGTAATTAATTCAATTATTTCAATATTTCCTAAGGTTTGATCTTTTTTATTTAATTAAAAGATTTAATCTCCCTTTTAATTAAATAAAATCCATCTTATTTAATTAAATTAAATTCCTCCCATTTAATTAAATAAAATTCTTCTAATTTATTTAATTATAAAGAAAGCCCCCCTTTTAATTAAATAAATAAAAATCCCCACTTAAAGCTCTTTTTCTGATGAAAAAGGAAATAAAATAAAAATATTTTTTTATCACATCTTTCTAAGTGGTGGACTTTTTACTTTAATGAGCACATGGATCAACCAAGATTTAATCTCCACCATTGCTCATTTTTTTTTGCCTCTTAATCTCAACTGTTCACTTTTCTTTATAAGGAGCCATCTCCTTCTCATTTAGGATCCCACTTTTTTGTATTGTTATGCTGCAGGTTTGGAGAGCAATTTTGGAGGAGAATTTGAGCACTCAAGCTTTTATATTGCAACTTCTCTCTTCTTGTCTTCTTCTTGCATCCATGGCTATTCATGTAGATTAGATCCATTTAGATTAAATTCATATTAGCTTAGAATCATGTTTACTTTCGTAGATTAATTTTTCACATTTCCTTTCATAGATTAATCTTGCATTGTTATCATTTAGCCTAATTTCCTTTATTGCATTGTTATCATATAGAATAAATTTCATTTTCATGCATTGAATCTCTCATTTCATGGTGTACTTGGATAGGCACAATTAGGTCAATCTGAGGGCCTTCATCACACACCTTTGCACTCCATGACTAGGGAGCTATGAGTCAATATTTGAAGCCTCAATCTTGAGCAACCTTGAATTGAATGACCCATTGAAGTGTGACACATTTTCATCACACACCCACAACACCACCACCCCTGTCATCTCCACTGTCATCCCCCTCATCTGGAGGAGGACGCCTCCCATCTCTACCTCCATCCCTACCACCATCTTCTCTACAGAGCTCTCAGATTTACTATGGGTAAAAGTGAAAATGAACAGTAAAATGGTAATTTTTGAGATATATATTGGTCTTTTGACCTATTTAGGTGTTCCAAAACTCCTCCCAGGCAACTGAAACTATATTTCTGTTCTTTATTTGATCAATTGAAAACCAAATCAAAGGTGCCTAAGGTATTTTGTGCAGCACAATAACATTTTTACAACCGCTCTAGAAAATGCAGATTTGCTCTATTTGTTCCGCAAATCCGTCAAATTGCACATTTTATCATAAATCTTGTTTTGACATCATTTTATCAATTTCACCACTCAAATTTTCATGTAATTAACTTGGTTTTTGTGTGTTTATTTTTAACACACCCCCATTTCTTCACTTCTTCTACTTCATTCTTTCTCGTCCTACCCGTCCCATGCATGTGATACATTATTTCAACAGAGTGTTTTATTTCTTTCCTTCAATTTCATTCCCGAGGAGGCATGATCACACTATCATCAATCAAATTCTTGCTCAAAACAACATTAAAATGACTTCGTTATCAAAAAACTAGGGGCATGATAGTTTCCTTGACTAAGTCAAAACTGTTGGATAGAAAGTTTTGGTTCTCATAAGCTGGATATCTTGATTAAGCTCTTGGCAGCTTCTTACTGACTTTTGGATGACAACCAAGTTCAGAATCAATATTATCAATCTTTGGACGACAACCAAGTTCAAAATTGGTATCTTTAAAATATTTTATTGACCTTTGGAAGACAACCAAGTTCAAAGTCAATTCTATCAGTTTAGTTTGATCAAGTGCGAGACTGATCTCATCAGGCATTTTGTTCGATCATGAGCGAAATTCTCAATCTTTCTGAAGTCAAAATTAAAAACTTTCTTTGAATCAATGCGCTGCTCTCACATCAATTCAAAGAGGGGCAAATATAACCACTTAGATTTGGTTTGCTCAGACTATAGACCCTATTTTTCCTAAGTGTGATCATTCCCCCAATTATGTTCAAACAACTCTGTTACTGCTTGGCATAATTCTTTTGAAATCAATTTAATCTCCTAAGGTGATCAAATCACTAAATTAATTACTTTTTAGCCATAATCAATCAAATACATGGCTAAAAATGACTAATTTTCTAGGAATTAAATAAAATCCTAAATTAATTGCCCACTTGCAAATGAACCCATTCCCCAGGCCAAATTAATTTAATTAAATTGGCTATAGTCCTATTGATTATTAAAAAGCAATTAAATGTTTAAATTATTAATATCCCTATTTTTGAATGAATTAAATAATTTTTATTTATTTCATTAATATTCCTCTAAACCCCTAACCTAACCCACTTCAACCACTTTGACTCTAGGTTTGAACCTATCCCAACCCATTCACCCTTGCTAAATCTAATTCTAATCGTAATTCTATCCTAACCCACCTCCTAATGTTGTCACATTCTATTAAGGGATGATTAAGGACTCAACCCACTTGAGAAAGTCAAAGAATCTCAAGATTCCTTTTCTCAAGTCCACCTTCTCAAGCTTGCCTCTTACACCCTTCCAATGCTTCTTTAAGGCTCTCATTAATGCCTCATTAATGGAGATTCCTTAAGCCCATGCCTCTTTAATGCCTTTGGCATTTATTGCTCTTACACTTTATTAATGAGTTTTTCAACTCCATTAATGCACCTTGTCCCCCCCTCTCTCTTCTCATTCTTCTATAAATAGAAGGTGTTCTTGAGCATAAATAATCCCATAATTTTGAGAAAAATGCATTGTTATGCTTTTAGAATAAACATAGATTCATATCATATTTAAGATTTCATGTTTAGACATTGTTATTTTCATGATTTTTAGAGCTAGAATGCATGCTTAATGGTTAAATAGTTTGTTTTTAACTCAAATATTTCATGCTAAGTCGTATATGTCACTGATAGTAGCATAATCTAAGGGTTGTTATGTTGCTTATCATACTCTTCTTAGTTAAAAAACAATAGGTCAATTTTATTGCTTTATATGCTCATCTAACCATGTTTTCCACTAATGCAATGACCTATTAAAGTGTTGTGTCACAGGTAACAGGTGCACTATTTCACACACACACATATATTATCAAACTCTTCTTATAGATCCAAGTTATCTACCCAAATCACTGCAAGTTGTTCAAAAAAATTTAATTCTTCCCTTGGAAGAAAGTGATAAACAAAAAACATAATTAAGGAATTTTAAAAAGATGAACCCAATACATCCTTGATGCTTTTTATTCAAATGAAAATGAGTACATAATTCTGGAGACAATCTCGTAACATTTAACTCTAAGAATACAAACTGATTAACATTCATTCATGGGATACTAATTTTACAGACTACAAGTTTTATCCTAGACCTTTAGACTCAACACTAACTCTATTTTCAGAGAATAAATCCAAAAATTCAGAATTGGAACCCTATACAATGAAGGAAAGAGAAGATAAAGAAAAGAGAAAAAAACTCTTGATTCATTCTGGTGATGACAACTGTTCTTTCTTCAAAATATGATTCCTTCATACTTATCCTCTTTCAAACTGCCCTTGAACCGATCTACAACTATTTCCTTGACACTTGACATATTCTTCTTCATTTCTTAAACTGAAAAATATTTAGTCCTCCAACACCCTGATCTAATTTGGCCACATCACATTGCTTGAACTAAAAAATTAGATTCCCCACTGAAACACTTATCCCCTTTGATCTGAAAATATCTTCATTTTGTTACCATTCCTTTTGCAACTAGAAATATTTGATTTCTCTATTTTGCATCTTGATCTACTCACACTTGTCATTATAATAATATCCATTTTCCATCTTTCTTTCTACGTGAACATGATTAAAAGTATTTCACACTTGAAAATATTTCCTCTTCTCAATTTGGAAATGTTAGTTTGAGGCTTGGACTACTTCTCATGAGTACATTTGTTCAACATTTTATTGTCTTTACCTTATATTTTCTCTTTTCACCTACAAGTGAAAATAGGCGAATCTCATGGAGAAAACATTATAGTAAATAAGTGTTTACACTTTTGCTTTGTACATTGATATTTATGAATATATTCAGTTGTGCTCATATTTTCTGAATCACTTGTTACTCCTAAAGAGATTTTGTTGTCATTAGTTTTTTCCAAAGTTATATATCGGTGAATCTAGCTGAAGGAAGGAAGTCATATAATGAAGGAGACACAGTCGGTAAAGGCAACTGAGATAACCACAGAGCACCAAGCAGCTATTAAGCACCGAGCAAGTTGCATATACCGAGTTATGTAAAGACAGTTACTGAGCACTCATAAATACCAAGAAGTGAGCACAAAGTTACCGAGTAAGCACAAGTATATTACCGAGCACTCTAGAGCCAACATTTCATTTGAATTTAGATACATTATATCTGGTCACCGAGTAGGAAGCGTTGCACAACTTTCAAAGTAAAAGTTAGGTGAGTCATTGGGACTCCAAACACATGATTGGATATGATCACAAGGGATATTCACCAATGAAGTTTCAAAAGGCATACGACATTGGAGATGTAACCAAAGTTTAACCACTTAATCTCCACCATTGATTCTTGATCCCCTAGATCTAGTTAACCATCGAAGTCTTAGTTAACTGCCTGATGATTTTATAAGAGATCAGTTATGAACATTGAGCAAAGAGTTGACACAATTAATGATGTAGTTATTGATGTTGCTAAAGCTGAAGAGTTGATGAAGATGTTTCAAAGTGAAGAAAAGGCTCTGGTATGCAGAATGAAGCAAAGATTATGATATTAAGTTACCGATTGTGGAACAAGGTAACAGAGTTACAGAGCACAATGAGTCTGGACAAAATTTGATTGATACATCTCTATCAGACATTTTGTAGTGAATTTTTTTGTAATCAGAGAAGTAGAAATCCCGCTTGTTGCTAGGCCCTAACTATTAGATTTGAGGAAAACAAATCCACCCAAGAACACCTGCATGCAAGACTGTCACAAACTAGAAGCAAAGACAGAAGAACAAAGCTATGGCGGCCAAAAAGTCAGAGACATCAAATCCATGTTGAAAAGAAAAAAGCTTCTATATTATCAACAACTGAATTACAAAATGATGTGAAAACTCTGTAAAGAAATCTAAGAGGTGAATCCTTATAAAAGGAATCACAAAACCCTAAAAGGGAAAACCTAAGGTTAACTTGAGCAACTAGAGTGAATAGGTGAGTTAGTAATTAGATCATAATGATTTAATTAATAACCGGATAGACTATTACTCTAACACCCCCCCTTAATATAAGCTTAGGGAGAAGTAAAACCTAGGAAACTACTGCAGAAAGTAGGAAAGATGGGTCCCGGAAACAAGGCCTGATCAGGTACCCAAGTACAAGAAATAAACTAGATGAAGGAAACTAAGCCTTCAATCTAGGGAAAAGATGTCCCAGAGAAAGGAACAAGAACGAGCAAGAAGCATCTCCGAAGCATGAAGCTGAAAACTTTGTCAGAAGAGACTGCTGGAACCCCCACTGAAGTGCATGACCAGATAGAGAAGACAATGTCTGAAGAGTTGATCAATCAAACTAGGAAGCAATAGAACCAACAGGTGAACCGCCCCCATAATAATGAACAGGGAGAGGTGACAGGAACACTGAAATGCAATGCCAGAAACGTCTGCAGAAGAAGAACCAGGAACACCAATAGTGCAACAAAAGTACAAACATAGGATAAAGGGCAGTGTCACCGACACACAACATGAGCTAATATTGTGAAAGGTACGCTCACTTGACAAAGGTGGATGCGCCTAAAATGGCATAATCATCATAACCCCCCATGGCACTTTATAACAGAGTGCGAGTACAAAAACCATATAAGGTGCTTGAAATCCCAGAAATGTAGAAGAAGGCACTTTATCTCAGTGCGTTTACAAAACAAAGATGCATCAGAAGAAGCATACAAGCTTAGAAGTCAGAAAGAAGAGTGAGCTAGAATATCAGAAGAAGAGATCCCAGGACCTGTAGAACCAAGCAATCCACCAGAGTGCATAAACTGTCAAAATCAGTGGAGAGAAAACCTGAAGCAGAATCTAAAAAAAATACCCCTGCAACTGAATAGTTCACTGAACTAGCTTTTCGACGATATCTGGTTTGCCAAAAACAGAGTCCGGATGAGCCAGATATGACTCCCGGAAGGAAAAAACAAACATCAAACTTCAACAGAAAAAAATGCTATCAAAATGGCAGAACCCAAAAACCTAACCTCCATCATCGAAAATTTCTCGGAAAGAGCTTTTCGACAATATATGGAAGTCAGAAGAAGACCCTCGTATGCTCAAGATAGAGAGAAAAAGGTCCAGGGGGGTCAAAAAGGCCTAAAAAACAGGCTTTAAGCCCCTAGGGCTGAAAAAAATGGGCCCCTGGGTGCATGGTGTGTGTAGGGGCTAAAAAATAGAGCCCACAGTCCGCAATGTGACCGGCTGCATAAGCAAATAAGCCCCCGGGTTTTAAAAAAAGCCACCACCAGGCGGCGGGGGCCGCAGTGGGCGGCGGTGGCCGGCGGGGTGGCGCTGCAGGTGCCGGCGGGGGGCAGAGGAAGACCCCAGGGCAGAGGGTAGCGGGGAATGCTGAGGGCTGCGGAGCGGTGGAGTGCTAAGGGAGGCAGAGGAAGACCGGGTGCTGGCCGGGCCGTGAAGGAGCAGCGGTGGCGCAACGGCTGCGCTTTTTGAAATATATTAGCAGCGATAAAAAACTATAGAAAAATGGGTTTTTTGAATTTTTTTTTGATTTTTTTCTCGGTTTCTGTGCCCGTACGGCATTGGAAACCAATTTTTTTTTTCCTCGGGGCCAAGTTTTCCAAAATGGACAAACTTTATATGGATTCTAGGGTTTTTGGGCATTCTGGACGCAACCGTGAGGTCAGTTTTGGTCCAAAGTGGCTCAAAAAACAAAGACCCCCCAGATCCAATAGAAAACATTGAAAAAACTTCTGAAACCCTCTGTTGCTTCAACAAAAGATGAACAGTGAGCAGCAAGCGAGCTCTGATACCATGTTAGATTTGAGGAAACAAATCCACCCAAGAACACCTCCATGCAAGACTGTCACAAACTAGAAGCAAAGACAGAAGAACAGAGCTATGGCGGCCAAAAAGCCAGAGACATCAAATCCATGTTGAAAAAAAAAAAGCTTCTATATTATCAACAACTGAATTACAAAATGATGTGAAAACTCTGTAAAGAAAACTAAGAGGTGAATCCTTATAAAAAGAATCACGAAACCCTAAAAGGGAAAACCTAAGGTTAACTTAAGCAACTAGAGTGAATAGGTGAGTTAGTAATTAGATCATAATGATTTAATTAATAACCCGATAGACTATTACTCTAACACTAACATGTCTTATATTTTGTAAAAGCTTTAACTAGGTACATCTCTTAGATTAGAGATTGTCAAATCCTTTAACAAGGTAGAGTGAATAATTCTTTTATACTCTTAACCGAGTATATTACTCCTAACAGGTTAAGCTACTAGAAGTAGCTAACATTGTATCTCTAACCAAGAAACCTTTTTATTGCAGTAGTGAAGGATTGTGAGTGTCATCCCCACCATAGTTTTTTCCTCTAACAAAGGATTTTTGTGTGACCAAAATATTTGTGTTATGTGTTGCAGATTTCATGATGTGGGTTTTTTACTTTATGTCCATTGTATGCAATGTATTCAACTCAGTAATTGATTAGTGTGTATGGTTAAAAGTTTTAAGGGTACTGATTCACCCCTCCCCTCTTAGTACATGGATTTCCTAAGTTATTTCAACAATTGGTATTAGAGATAGTCTCTTGAGAAAAAGGGTTTAACCACCAAAGAGGAAAG
The DNA here is from genome assembly GCA_018584345.1 of Thuja plicata. Taxonomy (NCBI): domain Eukaryota; kingdom Viridiplantae; phylum Streptophyta; class Pinopsida; order Cupressales; family Cupressaceae; genus Thuja; species Thuja plicata. Next base: position 389,082 of record MU223383.1, on the reverse strand, counting down.
ATAATGGCTATAGAAAGTTACAAGCAATCTAATAAGATTGATATTATTGAGTTTAAACTAGAAAATGCACAAGAGGTAATTGAAGATCTGAAAAGAAAGTTAGAAAATTCCTTAAGAGTGAGAAAGAAGTTGTGCAGTGAACTGAAATCCAATCAAGAACATGTTGATAATCTTGAGACAACATCTGAAGCTAGTTTGAGTGATGAAGCTCAATCGACCATTGCAGAACTATTGGAAAAGAACAAGATACACACTGAGCAACTGAAGTCAGTAAAGAAAGATCAAGAAGCACAAAAATTAAGAATCACTGAGATACTTGATTCTAGGGGAGTAGTTGAAGATGCACTAAAATTAGCTGAAGAAGATAAAAGAAATTCTAAAACTAAAATAGCTGAGAAATAATATGAGAATCAAGCACTGAAGTGTGAAGTTGAAAGATTGGCTAGTGAACTGAAATCTAAAAAATAAGCCAATGGGGTACTAAAGAGAAGTGATGAAGCACTAAGATCATTGGATGCACAAATCAAAGGTCAGAAAATACCTAGAGACAAAACTAGACTTAGATTCAATAGTGAGAGCACTACTGAGAAAGGAGAATCATATAAGCAAGCTGACAATCAAAACACATTTTACCCAACGAAGTCAAACAAGCCTAGTTGTTACCACTGTAGGAAATTTGGACATACTGCAAATGTCTGTAGAAGAAAAAGGGGCAAGTCACTGAGCTCACCTAAGTTTGATGGACATTTCTATAACTGCAATAAGTATGGGCACAAAGAATTTGAATGCAGATCAAGAACTATAAACAACATAAGGAAGCCAAAGTTTGATGGATACTGCAGTACTTGCAATAAATATGGTCACAATTCTGAAGAATGCAAATCACAAAGGATAAATGACATATGGGTACCGAACTAACAGAACATGCAGAGTAACTGACAAAATACATCTATACTATGTGACTATAATACAAGGATATCATGTTTAATCTATGGAAGGAATGGAAATATTTCTGCAAATTGTATGTTATTACATGGCATAAACAATAGGAGATCTTGGAGAAACCTGAGAATGACATGTTTTCATTGGCACAAGCTAGGTCACCTTGCCAAAGACTGTAGTTACCAAGAGAAAACTTGGTACAAGAGCACCAAGGATTAACATGAAGACTATGGACCAAACCATGAAGACTATGAAGGAATGAAAGGCACCTAATGGCAATCAGAGGTCCAAAAGGATCCTAAATGATGCAAATCATATCAATTATAATGTATTGGCTCCTATAATGGTTTGATGCCATGAAAAGGCATTTGAACCTAAGGAATGAATTTATATCCTTGAAAGGATTGAATAAATGTAATATGGACCATTAGTGTCCAAGGATGTCTTAGGGTAGTTAAGATTATATGAATGATGCAATTAAGTCTCCTAGGTGTTCGGAAACCTTTGGAGTTCTTAAATTCCTATTTACAAGGTTTTTAAAGCATTTTTAAAGTTTAAAAATTCAAATATTTAAAATGTAACGGCTAGTAGCCATTTAGGAGGGAAATTGGGTTTTATTATTAAACACTTAACTAATCCCACAAACCGGTTGGAACAGGTTTGGGAAGTTTTGGTTTCTATTTGTACTTGGGACTCCATTGTATGGGCAAAGGAAGCTTGAAATGTACAGACAGTCACTGAGACTTCAATAAAATACAAATTTAGTCTGCAAATTTTGTGTTTTATGCATTATTGAAAGGTTTAATTTCTCATTAGGTTGATTTCTAAGTTCATGTTGGAATAGTAAGAAATCTAAAACCATTAATTACTCTGTCCAATGCATTGAGAGTCATCTTACATGACTGTATTTTCATTTCCAGCGGATTAAGTCTGATTTTGTTAAGTTTTTCATCTATTTTGAAGGTTAGTTTGTAAATAAGATCCATTCCATGGATGCAGAGGCCTAGGATCCATGGAATGAGTGAAATAACAATGTATTATAAGTGCTAATGATATTACTTGTAGAGTTTTGAAGGAAAAGGAGTGATCATTGACTGTAATAGTGAAGTTTCTAATGAATTTGATGGCTAGGGAGTAGCAGTGAGAGATCGGGCTTAATAGAATAGCCTTTTTATGTTTGGAATAGTCTTTTAGTGTGGTATGAATGGTGAATCAACCACCAATTGATTCTGGAAGGGTGTGGAAGGCCGACATTGGCAAAGCCCTAGATTCAAGGGTTTGAAGTAACCAAATTAGGGATTTTGGGGTTTCCTATGTTTTGGGTCTAATTCCTCTAGGGTTTAGATGTTTTGAGTCATTTTATGTCACTTTCCAAGAGTTGAGACCTTGGATATGTTTCCATGACATAGTTGCTTTGTAAAATCACCTAATTTCTAGTGTAATTACAGGGGTACAGTTAGAGTACTACAATTTGGTCCAAAGTACCAATACCTAAGTCTTTGATATGTCATTATATGGCTAAGAGGGTGTCTAAATATGCATTTATTTCTCCTATTATTTTGGGAAAGTAAAGATTTTGAAGACTAAGAAGGTCACTGCAGGGCTACAAGACTGGTTCATTAGGTCTCTAGGCCAATTTGAAGACATTTCATCATTGTGAGTAAGGAAGAACTCTAGAAATCATAAAAATAATTTGATATGTCATTATATACCCAAAAAACATCAAATCTATCATTGGTTTGCATTAAGAATAACCTTGGTTTAGTTGAGTCTCTTGAAGCCATTGTGCACTTGGGAACATAGATCATTTGGAAACCAAATTTGTGTATCTTACCTTGTTAACCAGTCCACCACCCACTTCCCTTGCATCAGGTGGTATCAAAGCCACAAGTAGACCAGGGAACATGTCTGAAGGAGAAGAGGAGTTTCCTACAAGGATGACAAACGTAGAGTTGGCAAGGATAGTCAAAGAGCAGTTGGCAGATAATAGGAAGTTGAAAGCAATATTGAAACAAAGGGAGATAGAGAACCATGAGAAGGACATGATGATGAAGACCATGATGGAGAGGATCTTAGCACTAGAGAAGAGAGACAAGAGCATTAGGCTGGATGCGGAAGTAGAAGAAGAAGGAGAGGAAGAAGAAGTACCCCAAGAGGAAGATCAACTAGATCCCAAAGATCTAAGGATGGCTAAGTTGGTGAAAGACATAAAGAATGGAGATTCAAGGGTGAGGACATAATTACCTATGTATAGAGGGAAGATGGATGATGAAGAACTAATAGATTGGTTCAGTGCAATTGAAAATTTCTTTGAGTGTGAAGGAATAGAGGAGAAGGAAAAAGTGAAGATTACAAAGTCCAGGTTGAAGGGACATGCATTATTGTGGTGGGATTGTGTTGAGATAGAAAGATAGAAGAATGGGAAACCCAAGATCACATCTTGGTATAGCATGAGGGAGAATTTGAAGGAAATTTTTTTTCTAGAGGATTATAGAGTACAGTTATACAAGAGAATGAGAGATTTTAGACAAAAAGATATGGATGTGTAGAGGTACACTGAGGAGTTCCATAAGTTAGATATGAGAATAGGTCATGAAGAAGAGGTGGAAGAAAAGATTGCAAGGTACATGGGGGGGTCAAGGTTCAACATTTAGGATGAACTTAGTCTTGCTACCCCAAGGACAATTGATGAATGCTATCAATTAGCCATGAAGGCTGAAGAGAAGATAAGAAGAAGACATGAGAAGAAGAATAGCACAAGAGGAGGATCTTCTATGAGTGGGAGAGGTGGTAGAGGTACCATTGATTTTAAGAACAACAATGATAAAGACAAAGACAATCCATACACATTAGAGACAAGAGGAGGATATAGAGGAGGAAGAAGTGGAGGAAGAGGAAATGAAATGTTTATAGGAAGATGCTTTACTTGCAATGAAGTGGGTCATCAGTCCTTCAGATGTCCTAAATGGAATGAGGACAAGGGTAGAGACAAGAGAGTGAACCTGATGGAAGAAGACACAAATAGAGAAGAATAAAGAGAGCCCATTGAAATTCATCTAGAGGATGGAGAATGCTTATTGATGGGAAGAGGACAACCATGGCATCCACAAGTGAGTATATTCAGATCAAATTTCTTAATCTAAGGTAAAGTATGTAGACTCAATATAGACTCAGGAGCATGTCATAATGTTGTGTCTAATGAGGTTGTTAGGAAGTTAAATTTAAAAACTTTTTTACATCCTAATCCATATTATGCTACTTGGGTAAATGTGGATCAAAATTTGTTGGTTAGTACTCAAGTCCTGATTGAGTTTTCAATTGGAAAGTATAGAGATAGGGTATTGTGTGATGTTTTGGATATGAGTTGTGGACACTCAATCTTAGGCAGGTCTTGGAAAAGGTCAAGGAAGGTTATTCATGATGGGTTCACCAATAATTATTTGGTTCACCATGAAGGCAATAGATATGAGTTGCAACCATTAGTAAGGCACCAAGAAGAGTCAATACTTATGTTTTTTGGGAAGGAGATAAAAAAGAAGGTTCAGTATGATACTGGATGGAAGAGGGATAAGAAATTACAGTCAAAAAGATACTATGATAGTCCTAAAGGTGGAGAGATTTGGGACCTAACCTTTGTGCAAGTTGGGACCATCAAGTGTCCTATGATGCAGCCAGAGCAAAGCAAGGGGGAAAAGATGTTAGATCAGGGATCTAATCCATGGAGTGGATCAAAGGAGAAGGACTTCCAGCCCTCTCGCTATCCTTCCCAAGGATAGTCAACAAAAACATGTTTTCCTTTTAACAAATTGTGTGTGAATGTAGGTTGGAAAGGTGTGAGAAGGAAGATCACTTTGGGGGATTACTTCACCCCTACATTGCAGAGATCCTTTAAGCCACACAAATCTTGGGAAAAGAATTTCCTTGGTGGTGGTGAGTATGGTGCAGGAGCACCAAGGATCAACATGAAGACTGTGGACCAAACCTGATGACATGTAACTGATTGAATGTTTGACAATGTTAAGTTGAAGATGATGCAAGACATTAAATCAGTTAATGGTTTGTATTGTCATTGATGTCAACTTGATATCATCTGTATGGTCATATGAATAATACCAAAGACTTCAGAGAATCAATGGAATAGAGGTTATTCTTTCAGCAATGCATAAAAGTCAAGTATTAACCAAGTGACAGACTACACTGGTGGAGTGCACACCATTGGTAAAGACAAAGATAAAGTCACAGTGATGCCCGACGAGCAGAAGATAGTGTTTCCGGATGAAGCAAAATCATAGGATGCCCAACAAGCTAAAAATAGTGTTTCTCGATGAGCAAGATCCAATGATGCCCGAAGGACGAAGATCCTGAAGCTAACTAAAGTTGTACCGATGGAACTGGCAGTTGTCACCGGTGACGAATTGCAGAATTGATCGACAGAATAGAGAGATCAGAAAATAAAAAAATATCTAGCTGACAGAGCTTAAGGATAGACTTAGCTGGTTGTTTTATTTTTTTTATTCACCCATAGTTAAGTAAGCAATTTAAAGATGATTTATACAGCTGGCAAGAAGATAACTACGAGATAAAATAGGAGTTAAAACTGTAAATCAATTTGGCTGGATTGTTTTTCACGCCAAGAATCAAGAATCAAGAACCAAGAATTAAGGAATATCATGTCTATATAAGAGACAAGAATAATTCATTTCCATAAGCAATTAGATACATAGGGAAGTGAATTGATAAAATATGCTGAAGAGAAACTGATGAAGGTTAAACTTCATACAGTCCTGATCAATCAAGCTAAGGAAGAGCTAAAGAATTCTGCAGACACCGACACACAGTGAAGCACAAAATCATAGAGTAGAAATAATGAATAAAAAAGGAATATAATTGATACATTGATCAGAAAGGTATTGTACATAAATAGATCTGAATATCTGCAATTCAAATTTGCATTAGAAATAGGTCATTGTGTTTCAGTTTAACCATTGAAGCATTAAGTCTCTTAACAGAGTAGGACTTAAAAATCTTTTGTAATTGAGGTATATCCTAACAGATTACCAAAAGGTTGACTCATGATAGTAGCATCGGTCTTACCTAAAGCCTATTGACAGTCTAAGAAGGAGACTAATTCAAGGATGGTAGTAAGATTAGCATAAAGCCTATTGACAGTCATGAGACAGATTCAAGGATGGTAGCGTAGATGCCATATACTTAGTGACAATCTATGTATAAAAATCCTCTAACAAGGCCACACTTAATAGTGTGTTTGTAACCTTTAACAGGGTTGGCTCCTAACAGGGCTCACTTCAGAAGAGTGAAAATTTGGGGTACCGGTCCTAGTGGTTTTTCCCTTAACAGGGTTTCCACGTTAAAATCCTTTTATTATGTGTGTATGGTTTATTACTTTATTGTTTTACATTTCACATATGCATTTATGGATTGACTGGTATACTCTGCACATTTACTGAGTATCAGTAAATAAGTTTTACTAATTATCGGTTATTAAGGAGAAGAAGGACAGACAAGGTAAACCGACAGACAATCATTTGTTTCAAGTATTTCAAAGACATACATCTTGTAGGGACTTAATAATCTGAGGTGTTTTAATTGGTGGATTGAAGTTTAAAAGGATAAATTTCTGAGGCCACTGATTCACCCCCCCTCTCAGTTATTACTAAAAATTGGTATCTAAGTTTGTGTGCTTAGAAGGAAGGTTTCAAAACCTAAGTAAAGATCACAAGATGAATAGACGAGATGTGCCCAAATTGAACAAGGACAACTTTGCTTCATGGAAAAGCAGGATAAAGCTTCACTTATCAGGTATTGGAAATGATATTACTCAATACTTAGATACTGCATATGTGTTGCCTACATGACCATTGACAGTAGATCAATTAAGAGTAAAGCATGAACATAACTGCATGGTTAAAGAGCTTTCAACTTCACTCTCTGATGCCAATTTTGAGGATGTCAAAGATTGCAAAAATGCAAAGACAATGTGGGACAAGTTGAAACTTGTACATGGAGGTGGTGCAAATGTTCTGGGAGCCAAGGTAGAAAGCCTTAGAGGAAAGTTTGATGATCTCAAAATGAAAGAAGGTGAAAAAATCACACAATACAACACAAGAATAAAAGAAGTAGTCAATGCTATACGAGGTGTTGGAGGTACACTTGAAGAGGAGACAATGGTAAGTAAAATCCTAAGAACCTTATTGCCTATATATTCTATTAGAGTCTCTGCTATTCAAGAAATGAGAACAGTAGAAAATAATACAGTCACTCTTGATAGCCTGATTGGTAGACTGATTTTATTTGAGATGAATAATTTTGATAATAGTGTCTTACCAAGCTTAGAGTCTGCATTCAAGTCTTCTATAAGAATAAGACAATCTAGTGAGAGACACTCATCTAGAAGAGACAGTGAAAGCGAAAGTGAGGAAGAAGATCTAGATGAAATTGAACAACTCATGGCAAGAAGAATGCTAAGAGGCAAAGGTAAATACAAAGGCAACTTACCACTTGTTTGTTTTAATTGTAAAGAGATTGGACACTTTGCTGCAAGATGTCCTAACAAAAGAAAAGATGACAGAAGTGACAATAGATCTTTTGAGAAATTTTTTGACAGAGGTGATAACAAAGATTACAGAGGTTACCGACGATAAGAAATAAGTGATACCCAAGATTACAAGGACAAAGGCAAGAAGGATAGCTATCTAGCTGCTTGCAAAGATGAAGATACTGACACTGAACTGGATGATGATGTTGAGATAGTGTTTGTAGCTATGAAGGATGATTCAGATGAAGATGAAAGGTATGAAGAAACTACACTCATATCTAAGATTAGT
>MU223383.1:355058-368472 GCA_018584345.1 Thuja plicata | reverse complement strand
GGGATTGATCTCAACCGTTCATATCATCACCAATTCCTATATAATAAACCCTTCATAACCATTTGAAGGATCCAAGATTTCAAGCTCTCATGCGCCATTACTATGTCAGTTTGGTTCTAGCATTCAAACCATCTTGCGATCACACACCCGTTTCAATTAGCGAATTCTCGACACTTCTCAAGTCATAGATGCTGCCCTGCCAATACTGAGCATCAAGAACAACATTTCAGAAGGAGTAGCTTGAGAAACAATAGAAGCTTCAAGCATCGTGGGGTTTGCATTTATTTGTTTTCCTTTCTCTTGCTTGTACATTTTATTGGTTACGTTTTAGGTTATTTATTTTAGTAGTTATTGTGTACTTGATTCATATCATTTGTAAAACCTTTGCTACTAACCCTTGCCTCTGGAAAGCTTGGGAATCCATGGATCACGATCTAAGGAGGCGTACATTTTGGTGAACCCGACGTGAATCAAACAACCCAAACATCTCTTGCAGATGACAAACAAGATTGATCAACCATGGCCGTACAATTGCAAATCTAAAAATCTATCTTTTTTTTTATATTTGTGTTATTTCGCAGTTGCTGGTATTTTACCGCAATTGACAAAACTGTGCCACAATTGACTGGTTTAATACCGCAATTGATTGCAGGCTTTCGCAGTATTATTCTATCATTTTTTGTCTTATTTCTTCTGGTACTTTGCCTCACTTGCCAGTACTTTGCCACAATCACAGGAAATATTGCATATCAGAGCCAAATCTTCTGTCCATTTGTTTCTAAACTGACATTTTCTAGTTTTCTGTGCAGGGCTAGACAAATCACCGAGAACAGAGAAGGGTAAGTTGTTGGTAAGCATCATTCATTGTTTCCAAGTTACATATACTCTCATTTTGCAAGAATCCTTTTCGATACTAACTTGTCTAAAACAAAGCAAACTAAAAGGAATTCATTTGTCGATTTGGGTTTAAAAAGAACAATGCTTGCCAAACATATCACATCTCACATTTCAAATTTGGGCTTAAAATTGATGTGGGGACTAAAATTGAACAAAGGCAAAAAATCTCTCAAATTGGTGCATTAAAACTGAACAAGCAATCAACACCTACTTTTTGGGCTTAAAATTGAACATTGGTGCTTGTATGGTGGTGTAGCTTAGTTCACATTTCAAACTTTGGAGCTTAATCGATTTACCTTGTGTCTTGAGTTTTGGGTGCACTTGCACAAATTGTTAGATTACAAACCTTTACATTTTTAGAAAGGCCTATCCGGGGAATGTGTTTCTTCCTCGGAGAATGACCTTAAATCAGTAATCCTTCCAATCGGTATATAAACAAGGTGGAAACCAAAGTTCTGTCTTGTCTAGCCAAGCTCGGGTGAGGCATGTTGGTGATAGTCTAGATTGGGTGAATATCCCTAAGGAGCCAGCGTGATCAACTAGGCTCTTAAATGAGTCACGCACGTACAAATCAATTAGAGAGACACCACAGACCCTTACTACAACCTTGATTAAATATAGGCCAACCTGTTTTACCTCTGAACAGGTACCTTATTATAGTGCAAGGGGTTGCAGAATTTCCCTCCAAGATTACCAACATATGTGTCTTATGGTATTTGTGTAGTGAAAGAGATCTTCACTTCACGACAACAATACCTAGAAACGACAAAAACACGGGAACCTACGTCATGGACCTTCATGTCCTAGTAGCATGACAATTACTGTGTGAGCTAGCAGACATTCAAGCATTGAGCCTATAACATTGTATTATGAAGCCATTGACCTAGATTAATCTGATTTTTCATTGTGGAGACCTCGTGATAACCTTGCAACTTGAAAAAGTTGTAGAACATACACAGTATCAATCTTCATACTTCAAAAAATAGTGTCTATTGTGCTTGTTTATTTGATCAGTTTCTGAAAATGCAAAACAAAAACATCCAAACTGTCAAAATGAGTCAAACGTGTTAAATTCTAGGGCTGTCAACATTAGCTGTCTTGCAAATCAGAAGCATTGTTCCAAAAATTCCAAAATTATCAAGCAGTGACACTTATCCCCTAGTCTTCTTTAGATTGTTTCTCTTTTATCACAATTGCTTGCATTGTGCTGCAATTGAAAGAATCCTGCCACAATTAACTTGTTTACTGCCGCAATCGTAGTGTTTATTACTGCAATCGGTGATAAAATACTACAATTGACCATTCACTTTACTGCAATTGGTGAAGTTTTACTGCAATTGACCAGAGATACATTATTCCTATTTTGACCTAAAACCTTGAAATAATTTTTCATTTGGTGTCCAAAACTAGTGTCTATCCCAGGAAAATGTGAAGAAAATTGTGTGAATCTCAAAACATTAAAGATTATCCCTTCTCTATAAAAGCACAATTATTGTCAAAAACATTGTTAGTTCGAAAGCTCAGACTCGAAATACCTTGATCTCATCATATCAAACATCATCATCTTTATCAAAGTGACTTTGTCTAAGGCAAAGGTCGACAAATCTTATCTTTTTATCATCACCACTTTGAGATCAAGTTATATCAAAATCTGTCCTTAGAATTACCCTTGTCCAAAACATAAACTCAGACTTCCTCAGAAAGGATCTTCTTCCTTGTTTTCTTTATATCACTTGTTTTAGTTACAAAACTTGGACCGCACTATGTCTCAAACAACTCATGGAGGCCCTTACACAATGTCTAAGGCTAGAACTCAACTTGCTGAGTCATATATCAATAGATTCCCCACTTGGGAAACATAGCAAGAGAACGATCCTTTCGTGAATACCAGTTCTGCTCTATTCATTGAACAACCCCGTGGGGCAACCTTTTTCCAAGATATCACAAAAGAAGAACTTGAAGATGTGGAGCAAGATGCTTACTCCATGAAATTAGTTGACGCTATTGTAGAGAGGAACCCTGAATGTTACTTAGCCATGCTAATAAAGAAGGGAGTCAAACTCCCTGCTGAATTCAGTGTATTGACTATATGGCCCGAAAACCCTCTCGTAGGTCAAAACACTACTCAGCCTCCTCAAATACTACCTGTTGTGTCTCAAATATTTCCACCATTGGTATTACCCACATTGACACAGACTATATCCAATCAAACCAATGAACCAACCCAGGCCAACACATCTTCCACTCAAGGAATGACAGGCTCGCAACTAAGTGCACCCATGGTCACTAGTATGCCTCCACCTTTGGTCTCATGGCCAGGACAATCAAGCTCTCATGCTATGCCTTCCATCCAACCAAACACCAACTATTCTAAAAAAATGCCACTGCTATAGTCAATTCACACTAGTCTTGGGATCAACACCTCATGCCCATAGGAATCCATCTCTATAGGTACGACTTACAGTCAAGGCCTGCCCAAGGCTACATCTCTACCCATTCTACCATTAATCCAACCTCTGCAACAACAACCCCAGCTTCAGTTGCCTCCATTCCAAACCCCGCAACAGCAACCCCAGCTTCAGTTGCCTCAAACCCAACCTCCGCAACAACAACCCTAGCTTCAGTTACCCTGTCTCAGTTCCAAATCCCACAATAGCAACCCCAGCTTCAGTTGCCTCAATTCCAACCCCCGCAACAACAACCCCAGTTTCAACCCCAACCTTAGCAGCAACAATATCTACCCCAGCAATATCAACCCCAGTTTCAACCCCAACCTTAGCAGCAACAATATCTACCCCAACAATATCAACCCCAGTTTCAATCACAACAGGAAACACATCAAAACCCACCATGGGCTACCCATGTGCCCCCATTTACAAATCACTCGGTGGGAAATCAATATCAAGCCCCTAGGATGAAATCCTATGTTCCTACTCAAGGGACACAAAGGCGCAGCCTCATACCCACTACAACACAGAGGAACATCGTTACACATCAACCTCAGAATCAAACAGACATGTTGATGCAACAAATACAAACCCTTCAAACCCAAATGATGGATATGCAGAATCAAGGGCAAACCAAATCCTACACTGCAGAGGATTTATACCCATACCCCTTCGATCATTCTCTACAAATGTCTTCGTTACCAAATCACTTCTTGGTACCAAAATTTGACAAATATAGGGGCAATACCAACCCTATTGAACATATCAAAGAGTTTTTTGCTAGTTGCATCGAAGTCACACATAATGAGAAATGTTTAATGTGATTGTTCCCACAAAGCTTGGCTGAACCAGCAATGGAATGGTTCTCCCATCTACCTCATGGCATTCAGTCTTGGGGTGAACTGGCTAAAAAGTTCATAGCTCACTTCCATCATAACATCAAGCGCAAGGTCAACATCAAGGACCTTTGTGATATCAAACAGAAGGATGGAGAGTCCTTTGTGAAGTTCCTACAAAGATGGAAGAAGATGACAAACCGCATAACATATGATGTGCCCAAACAAGAATTAATAGTCATGTTTGTTGATAATCTAATTTCAGATGTCATTCACAACAGAGTTACAGTTAGCTCCAAACTTCACACAACTCATCGAAAGAGGAGTTCATTGTGAGCAGAATTTAGTCAAACGAGGAATCCTTGCAGATCCCACACAAAAAAATACAAACAAAAATGCAATGGACAAAGCTAAGTGGTGGAACAAAAATAAAAATGTCACTAGTGATGGTGTCATTGATGTGAAGACAGTCAACTATGCACAACCCAAGGTGTCACTGCAAGGTGCACCTGTGGCCAACCAATAAACCACAGGGCCCACTCAACAAGCATACATCCAAAACCAACCTCCTCCTGTACAAGTGGCTGCTATGTCAAACAGTCAACAATAGAATCAACATAGACCATAGTTTCAATTCGAGCAACAAGATTTCACACCATTGGGTGAGCCGATAGAATCAGCTTTATGAAAGTTGATATAATCAAACACTATCACTCTCCCAAAAATAGGGACTTTGAACAAGATGAAAACAAACTAAGGTGGTATAATGACAAAGATTTTTAGCAAGTTTCATTGGGTGAAAGGGCACAAAATGACTAGTTGTTACCGATTGAAACACGCTATCCAAGATCTGATTGACACATGGGTCATCGATGTGACAAATACCCAAACCAAAGGCACAACTGATCACACTATTTTCAATGATACATTTCATGATCACAACAAGGGAAAAGCCTCTAGGTCTGGTGGACAAGAAAAACAAGTTAACTATACGTATGCCAATAGTGATAATGTTATCAATTGCCTCAATCCTTCAAATAGCCATGTGGCTACAATCACTATCAAAGACCAAGGTAACAATTGTGCTGTAACAACACATCATGCCAGAGTTGTATTGCAAGGATTACCATCCTCACCTACTATATCTACCAATCCTAAAGCAAACTCAGATCCATAGACAAGCATAGTGGACCAACTAAAGTGCACACCTTCCCAGATCTCCATGTTTGACCTATTGCGCATATCTCTATAGCATAAACTAGCACTTGACCAAGCCCTTCAGAATGCAGCTGTCCCAAGGGACATAACACCCCATAGCTTCCAAATGATGGTCAACCATATAGCTTCTAACAAACATGCCACATTCACAGACCATGATGTGCCACCGCATAAACCCCTGCATAATGATCCTTTGCACTTACTTGTCTAGGTCCACAAAAGCGCTATCCATAGGGTACTTGTTGATGGTGGAGCTGGGTTAAACATCTGTACTCTAAAGTTAATCAAGTATCTGGGCTATTCTAAATCAAGCATTGATGTCACAAGGAGGATAAATATCAGAGCTTATGATGAAGAGGAAAGGTCCTCTAAAGGTATTATCATTCTACCTGCTCGTATTGGTCCTGTGGTAAAAAACACCCCTTTCCAAATCTTAGACCTTGAGTTGGGATACAACATGCTACTAGGGAGACCTTGGATACATGAAATGCAAGATGTACCTTTGAGATACCATCAATGCATCAAGTTCCCACACCAGGGAGAGGAGATCATCATAGAAGGAGATCCCAATCCTTTCCAATATGCAATGCGGCCCAAATCAGCACTGATAACCAGGTACCATCAAACCAAGATGAAAGCATCCCATCCTCTTCAGATTTGAATCCCAAGGATGTCACACAGACAACATGAAAGATAGTCATTAACCATGATGCAAGTATTCCCTCCTCTTCATATTTAAATCTTAAAGATATCACACAGAAAGCATGCAAGATATCCAATACGGATAAGGGCTGTAGTGAATACAGATATGAAGAGGCTTTTACCATCACACACATGCCTCAAAGCCCAAGAAATTATGGCATGCCACAACCTGTTATTGTAACTAAAACTCTGCAACCTATTCTATTCAGATGTCCACCCACAACCTTTGTCCGATGGGGAGACATAGCAAAAGAAAATCCATTTGAATAAGACATCAATACCTAGTTATACCAAGATCCACCAGAGACAATCCGGCCACCACTACCCCTGTTAAACTATGGTAATGGTTACACAATGATACAAAGATTTGGGTACGATGGTACAACCAGGCTGGGGGCAAGACAACAAGGCATAATGGAATTGCCTCTCCCACCAGTCCTGTAATCCAAGACATTCAAGTTAATCAGGAACAAATAGTAGAAATGCACCAGGGGAAAAACACAGAACATGTCTTAATAAGAAACATATTAGCACAGTTGTTGCCCACCGAAGAGGGAACTACACAAACCCGAATAGACCTCCACATAGAAATCGATGATAACCAAGGAAGTGAGACATTTGACGAGTGTTCTATTGACACTGACTCCCATGAGTATGAGTGGAGATCCCTTCATGACTTTGAACCGTCGATCCCAAATTATTCCCCTCGGTCAGACATTATCATAAATCTAGCAGACTTATTCGACCAACTGACCATTACCGAACAACCCTACATAGACAAGCATGTCATGTATTGGACCTCAAGTGGTGCATCCATATCATAGTCCAATTTTGTAGGAACCATATCTGTAGTCCCTTTCAGTCAACCAGAGCCACACAACCGTGAAATTATCTATCTTGTACACCCTGAGCTCATAGCATGGGATCAACAAGGACCACCTGATTTAGATGTCTTCAAGAACGATGAGGCTATAGCTCATTTAATGGGACTTAGGGAAGGCATTCCCTCAGGAGACCACAAGGCAGGGTTCTCCTTTGACCTCGATAGAGCGGCATATTTCAGGGAGGAAGCTCTTCTTTCCAGTCCACAAAAGAAAAAAGGAACAAAAGAATGATAAAAAGCTAAAACATGACGTATCTTCTAGCGAAAACCTCACTGAGGTGCTAGAAGATGGAAAGAAGAAACTCCTCCCCTTGACAGAGGAGAAATCAACATTACTAGCATAAGAAATAGAGGAAGTCAATTTGGGAGATGACAAGAACCTAAACAACATATACTTGGCAAAATCACTCACCCCTGAAGAGAGATAAAAGTTCATCAGTTTCTTCAAGGCAAGGATGATCAATTTTGCATGGTCCTACTCAGATAGGCTAGGGTTAGATCCATAGATAGTGCTACACCATCTCCCATTGATACCCAATGCCAAACCTATCAAATAGAAGCTGAGAAAGATGCATCCCCATGTTGCATTGCTAGTCAAGGAAGAGTTGAAAAGGCTCCTGGATGCTAAGTTCATAATACCTATACCATATGCGGAATGGATATCTAACTTGGTACCAATTACAAAGCACAGTGGTTAGATATAGATTTGCATAGACTTTAGGGATCTCAACATACCTTGTCCCAAGGATGACTTTCCTTTACCAAACATTGATATGATAGTAGATCTAACGGCTGGACATCAAATGCTATCACTCATGGATGGATTTTTAGGATATAATCAAATAAGGATCGCACCAGAGGACCAACACAAAATATCTTTCACATGTCCTTCGGGGAAATATTGTTGGAATGTCATGCCGTTTGGTCTAAAGAATGCCAGAGTGACATATCAAAGGGCTATGACAACTATATTTCATGATCTCATCCACAAAACAATGGAAGACTATGTGGACGACATACTAGCCAAGTCAATAATTTGAAAGGATCATCTACAAGTGTTGGGACCAATCTTTGATAGAATGCAGGAATTCAAGGTCTGTCTAAACCCAAAGAAGTGTGCATTCGGTGTCACAATAGGAAAATTACTAGGGTTTATAGTGTCACATAGAGGAATCAAAGTGGACCCAGCAAAAGTCAAAGCAATCTTGGACATGCCTCCCCCATCAAACCTGAGACAACTAAGAGGGTTACAAGGAAGGCTCCAATCAATCAGGTGATTCATAGCTCAGCTGCAGACAAGTGCCACCCCATTCCAACATCTATTGCACAAAGACATCAAATTCATATGGACAGAGCAATGCGAGCAGGCATTTCAAATATTCAAGGACTACCTTCTCAAGTCTCCTATATTGGTACCACCAGTCCAAGGTAGACCATTGCTTCTATATTTCTTAGCGACGGAGTCAGCGTTAGGTGTACTCTTGGCACAACATGATGATGCAAGTAAAGAGAGGGCCATCTACTATCTAAGCAGAACATTGGTGGGATATGAGCTAAACTATACGCCAATTGAGAAGTCATGCCTTGCAATTGTTTTCACTTCCTAGAAGCCAAGACATTATATTTTGAGTCACCAAACAAAGTTGATCACACATATTGATCCTTTAAAGTACCTCCTAAGCAAAGCAGTGCTAACTGGATGACTGGCGAAGTGGGTAATGATCTTGAGCGAGTTTGACATTGAGTATGTAGACAAAAATGTTATCAAAGGACAAGTGATCGTGGATCAACTAGCAGAGGCACCCATTCAGGACCATCAGCCTATTATTTCTGACTTTCTTGATGAATCTATTATGACACTACAACCGACAATTGAGGTATGGCAACTTTATTTTGATGGATCATGCACGAACCATGGTGCGGGGGTAGGGATAGTGCTTATCACTCCAGATCATGATACAATTCCACAGTCTTTTAGACTTAACTTCCCATGCAATAACAACATAGCTGAATATGAAGCACTGGTTATCGGTCTAAAGATAACAATTCAATGGAGAATCAAGAACCTTAAAGTCTTTGGTGATTCACAGTTGGTTATCAGTCAAGTCAACAATGATTATATGACCAAAGATGACAAGCTCATACCATACAAAGCACAGATGGAAAGACTACACACCAAGTTCCATTACATCTTCTTCGAGCAAGTCCCACAAGCACAGAACAAAGCTGCAGATGCGATGGCTACCATAGCATCACTGATTGATATGCAAGATAATGAAACAAATTTCCAGTTTCTAGTGGAACAAATCTTGGTTCCATCACATCAGGCATCCATCACAGAATCAACATGCGTCCTTGTTGGTCCTGAATCCCCATGGTACCAAGATGTCTATAACTATCTCCAAAACACTGTCTTACCTCCCAACTTTTCTAGGAACCAGAGAAAATCCCTCATCCGCCAAGCCTCTAGTTACACCATCCTCTCAACTACTTTATACAGATGAAGTCTAGATGGAACGCTACTACAATGTCTAACTTCCATGGAATCCCAGAAAGCTTTGTACGAGGTACATGAAGGAATTTGTGGAACCCATGGAGGTGGCAACAACTTAGCTAAGAAGATCATCCGAATGGGATACTATTGGCCCACAATAGAGACAGATGCACACAAACATGTACAAAGGTGTAGAAAGTGTCAGATTCATGGAGACCTCATCCATTCACCAGCCCAAGAACTAAATCCTATTACATCACCATTGCCATTTTCAATGTGGGGATTTGACCTAGTGGGCAAAATTACACCTTCTTCAGCAAATGGACACAAATAGATCATAGCTGCAACATAGTACTTCACCAAGTGGGTGGAAGCAATTCCTCTCACTTACATCACTAGAAAGAAAATATCAATGTTCATACTTAACCACATTATCTATCGATACGGGATCCCTCAAACAATCCTGACAGATCATGGTACACCTTTCTAGAACAAGGACATTGAAGAGCTATGCAAACAATTCCATATCAAACAAGGGTTCTCCTCATTTCTCTACCCTCAAGGGAACGACCAAGCCGAAGCTACAAACAAAATAATCTTGAAAATCTTGAAGAAAATAGTGAACAAATCAGGGCGAGACTGGCATTTACAGCTTAGTCCCACATTATGGGCATACAAAAATAGTGTGAGAACACCTACAGGAGCCACTCCTTTCTCCCTAGTCTATGGATCAGAGGCGGTATTACCCCTCAAAGTGGAAATCCCATCCCTAAGGATATCATTAAAGAACCTAGTTTCAGACTAAGACTACAGAGTAGCAAGGCTCAGTGAACTGGAGTTACTAGATGAAAGAAGACAACATGCCTTCAACCACTTACAAGGCTATCAAAAATGTCTTAGAAGAAACTACCACAAAAAGGTGAATCCACGAACATTTTAGTTAGGATACCTTGTCCTCATGAAAAATCAGAAGAATCAAGCAGAGCGAGTCAAACCTGGAAAGTTCAAGCTTAACTGGCTAGGACCATTTGTCATTGTCAGCTCTACTCAGAGTGGGACATTTATACTAGCAACACCAGAAGGAGATCAACTCCCCGAATACATCAACAAAATGTACCTCAAGAGGTTCTACCCTTGAGGTCTCTATGGTTAAGGCACCTATCTACATATCCAGAAAATACCAAAAAAATTAGAAAATACAAATGTTACCTTGGTGAAAACCTGACAATTAGGCACCTTGGTGACAACCAAAAAAATCAAAAAATCAAAAAAGAAAAAAAGTAGAGAGAAACAAAATCACTCTCTCAGTGAAAACCTAGAAATAAGGCGCAATTGAGTAGGTACCTTGGTGAAAACCTGGCAAACAGGCGCCAAGTGTTCAAATCCAGCTTCACCATCAATGAACTCCAAAAGCTTGAGCAAATTTCAAATGCAAGAATGACTAACCAAGCTATATCCAGAAGCACATTCCCCTCTGAGCACCATGCACTTACCCATGGTTAATACTAGTCCACCAAACTAGGGGGTGATTCTAAATGTCCTGAAAAAATCCTAAAAATCAGAAAAATCATCAAAAAATCTTAAAAAGATCAAATATCAAGAGAAAATCAATCTTCCTCAAAAACATTCAAAAAAATTGTAAAATCCTAGGCAATAAAACCAACTCGGTTATCAAGCGAGTAGAGGGCAATCATGCCCAGTCAATCAATGTCACAATCATGAGCTTTGCGAAACAACATTGGGCTCATCTGACACAGCTTTATCAATCTATCAAATCAATCTAAAAGCAACTAGAAACCAAGCCAATCTATCAATTGTCACAATCATGAGCTTTGCGAACTAGCATTGGGCCCATCTGACATAGCTTAATCAACTGCCAAAATGATCAAATCAATCCATCAATCATCACAATCATGAGCTTTGTGAACCAGCATTGGGCCCATCTGACACAGCTTGATCAGCTACCAACATGATTAAAGAAATCAATCAATCAAATCATATCAATCATCTTACACAGTGATGGATACGCTCAAACCAGATAGGTCAGTCTTATATGAGTAATCTATTATTGAAACCAGACACACTCAAGCAATCAAGCCAATCAAGGCTATCCAAAGAGTTGAGCTAATCAAGAGAATCCAACTGCATCAAGGAACCATCCAAAAAATGTTGACTAGGTCAGTCAAGTCGGTCAGATGTCAGTCTATATTTCCCGATTATGTTCTTACGCTACTCTAGGATCCACCATGTGAGGAGAGTAGCTATGATAGATCATAACTTATTTTTGTTTGATTGCTGTCTGTTGAATGTTCACTTAGATTTCAGGGCCATGATGATTTAGGATAAATGCGGTAGGCACTGTCACTTATCTGGCAGTCGCGCAGTTCCACGATCTAAGCTCAACCCTGGGAAAGAATTGGACATTCCTTCTCTTTTGTTTTTCTTGTTTGGTTTATAGAATCAAGAGCTCGTAGCACTATTCATATGGACTCTAAGTTCCTTTGGAGTTCTATCTTGGTTTCTATGGTCTTTCCCTTTATGTTACAAACAAGAGCTCACGATGCTATCCAGATGGACTCTAGAGGCGTAGGAGTTCTATCTTGTTTTCTTAGCTTTCCCTTTTAGAAATCAAGATCTCACAGTATTATCCAGATGGACTCTGGGTGCATAGGAGTTCTATCTTGATTTCCTTGTTTTAGATTAATTCAAAGGACAAGCGGTATCCAGATGGTCAATATATGGGTGCTTTTGGCTCTCTTTCTTTTCAAACGGGGAACAAAGTTGAACCTAGATGGTCATTATTTGGGTGCACTAGGTTCTCTTTCTATTCAATCTCTCTACTCCTTACGCTATCAAGAGGTCATGGTGGTATCTAGGTGGTATGTGATCTGGATCATTTGACACTCTTTGTAATTTCGGAAAATACAAAAAATAAATAAAAAGATGCAACGATGACAAATATTGGAAACAGGGGTAGCGACTTGGGACACTCATCCTTTCTATCAAATCATATTTGTCCAAAAAATACAAAAATTTCCTTTCTATCATTCCTTATCTATCAATCAATCCCAGAGATCACATTCCAAACTAACTTCCTTCTAACTAACACATGCATTACTCAAAAATTTTGTGCATGGTAGATTGCACTCATTTATTGCATAAGAAAAATCTAAAACATGTGCATAGTAGATCATATAATCAATGCATCCATCATCAATAACATCATAACTAACATAGGAATGCATTCATCATCATCATATAGCGATTCACTTTTTTAACAAATTAATGCTTATCTGATACATTTTCTATGCTTAATTTGTTGAGGGGGCATATATTCCATTTGCTATCACTGGGGCAGGATCAAATCTGAAAATTCTTTGACATACTGCGACAAGTCACATTGCATCAAAGAGGGGCAAATGTAGACACCCTAAAATGGACAGGCTTGCGACTTTACATTAAAAACACTAATTTTCATCTATTAATTAATGGTTTTTTAATTGTTAATTAATCATCTATTTTCATCTAAATTCATTCCCCAAATCACCTAATCAAATTGCCAAAATTAATTAAATAATTAATTTTATTTAATTAATTAACCTTAATTGATTAATTACCATTAATTGATTAATTAAATTCAATTTCCTATAGTGTAAATTCAAATATTTAAACTTACTAATTAAATACTTCAAATTAAATTAATTTCAATTAAATTAATTTAATTTCATCAAATAAAGCAATTTTTAATAAAAAAGAATTCAATTATCTCACATGTTGAAAACAATAATTAAATAAATAAATTAAATATTCATTTATCTTCAAAGAGATAACTCCAATCAGATCACATGGGTTACTCCACCTATCTCTCCAGTCCACATGGGTAACTTCACCCACCTCTTCAGTTCAAAAAGGTAACTCACCATTAGCTCTTCAGTCA
>MU223383.1:339885-351486 GCA_018584345.1 Thuja plicata | reverse complement strand
TATTCAACATTATTGTTCCTCTACCTTCAACTAGACAAGGTGTGTCATTTCCCATTCTTACTGATCCACCCTTGTAGTATTCAAAAGTCTCAAAATTTTGCTTATCACCGGTCATATGATGAGTGCAACCACTATCTATGATCCAAACATCATTTCTGCTAATTTTAGATATGAGAGTTGTTACTACATTCCTTTTTTCATTATCATTTGAATCATCCTTTACAGCTACAAACACCATCTCAATTCCTTCATCATATTCGGTGTCAGTATCATCATACTTGCATTTTTCTAGGTAGCTGATCTTCTTTCCTTTGTCCTTATAGTCTCGGGTATCTCTTCTTTCTGATTGTCGGTAGCTTCTGTAATCACCTCTATTAGACTTCTTCTCAAAAGATTTGTCATTACTTCTGTCATCTTTTCTTCTGTTTGTACATCTTCCAGCAAAATGTCCAATCTCTTTGCAATTAAAACAAACAAGTGATAATTTACCTTTGTATTTACCTTTGCCTCTCTGCATTCTTCTAGCCATAAGTGCTTCAATTTCATTAAGATCATCTTCTTCATTTTCACTATCACTATCTTTTCTCATAGTATTTTTGTGACTTGATTTACTTATTCTCATAGAGGTTTTGAATGCAGACTCTATGTTTGGTAAGACACTATTATCAAAGTTATTCATTTGAAATGAAATCAGTCTTCCAATTAAACTGTCTAGAGTAACATTGCTATTTTCTACTGCTCTCATTTCTTGAATGGCAGATACTCTAATAGCATAAGTAGGCAGTAAGGTTCTTAGAATTTTACTTACCACTGTTTCTTCTTCTAGTACACCTCCAACTCCTTGGATAACATTGACTACTTCTTTAATTCTTGTGCTGTACTAAGTGATGTTTTCTCCTTCTTTCATTTTGAGATCATCAAACTTTCCTCTAAGGCTTTCTGCCTTGGCTCTCAAAACATTTTTTTCACCACCATGTACAAGCTTCAATTTGTCCCACATCTACTTTGTAGTTTTGCATTCTTTGACATCTTCAAATTTAGCATCGGAGAGTGAGGAAGAAAGCTCTATCATCATGCCATTATGTTCATGCTTCTCTCAGATTTGTTCAACTATTGGTGCTCCTGTGGGAACATATTTAGTTTCTAGGAATTGAGTAACATCATTACCAATACCTGATAAGTGGAGTTTTATTCTGCTTTGCCATGAAGCAAAATTATCTTTGTTCAACTTGGGCACATCTCGTCTGTTCATCTTGTGATCTTTGGCTTAGGTCTTGAAACCTTCCTTCTAAGCACACAAGCTCTGACACCAATTGTTAGTAATAACTAAGACGGGGGGGGTGAATCAATGGCCTCAAATTTTAATCCTTAAATCAACCCTTCAACTCTTATAACCACTAATTATTTCTCAAGTTATCTTTTGTCCTATAAGATGAATGCCTTAAACAACTTATATCAACTTACTACTTGTTAGATTGTTCTGTTAAACCTTCTTCTTAATGTTTACCAATAAGCAGTTATCAATTTACCAAAATACAATAAATATGCAGAGTATACCGATATATCCAAAATAAATTATGTAAGATACAAAACAGTAAATAAATATATCATACACACATATAACACATGGATTTTAATGTGGAAACCCTATTAAGGAAAAACCACTGGGACCGGTACCCCAAATTTTCACTCTTTTGAAGTGAGCCCTATTAGGAGCCAACCCTGTTAAATGTTACAAACACACTGTTAGGTGTGACCTTGTTAGATGATTTTACACATATAGGTTGTCACTTAGTATCGGGCATCTAATGCTGCCATCCTTGAATCAACCTCTCTCTCAGATTGTAAATAGACATCGGGCATATCCAATGCTACTTTCATGAATCAACCTTTTTGGCACTCCTTGCGATGTACCTCAATATATAGAAAACTGTTAAGTCCTCTCTTAAGAGACTTGATGCTTCAATGGTTAAACTGAAACAATATGACCTATTTCTAATGCAACTTGAATTGCAGATTTTCAGATCTATTTAAGTACATTACCTCTCTGATCAATGTATCAATTCAATTCTTTTGTGCTCCATACTTTTTTCTCTGTGATGCTGTGCTCACTGTTCATCGGTGTCTGCAGGATTCCTTAGCTCTCTTTCAGCTTGATTGATTAGTACTGCATGAAGTTGTTCTTCATCAGTTTCTCTTCAGCATCCTCTTTCTATTGAATCCCCTTAATCCCCCTTTTATGTGTTCCAAAAATGAATTAAGCTTGTCTCTTATATAGACATGATATTCATTGTTTCTTGATTCTTGATCCTTGGCGTGAAAAACAATCCAGCCAATTTGATTTAAAGCATAAATCCTGATTTGTCTCATAGTTATCTTCATGCCAACTATATAAATCAGCTTTAAATAAATTACTTAACTATGGTTGAATAAGACAAAGAAAACAACCAGTTAAGTCTATCTTTAGCTCTTGCCAACTAAATATTTTGTCATTTTCTGAACTCTCTGTTCCGTCGGTCAACTCTTCTGTTAGTCATCGATTACAACTGCCAGTTTCGTTGGTGTGGCTCAAGTTAGCTTCGGGATCTCCGTCTGTTGGGCATCATTGAATTTTTACTCATCGGGCAACTCTGTTTTCAGCTCGTTGGGCATCCCGTTGTTTTGCTTCATCGGGAAACACTGTCTTCTACTCATCGGGTATCATTGTGACTTTTCTTCGTTGCCTTTACCGATGGTGTGTACTCCGTCGGTGTTATCTGTCACTTAGTGAATACTTAACTTTTATGCATTGCTGAAAGCATAACCTTTGTTCCATTGATTCTCTGAAGTCTTTGACATTATGTACATGACCGTACATACGATATCAAGTTGACATCAATGACAATACAAACCATTAACTGATTTAATATCTTGCATTATCTTCAACTTAACATTATCAAACATTTAATCAGTTACATGTCATCATATCGAAAGGTTTCATTGCTCATTGGTTTGATTTCTAAGTTCATGTTGGAATAGTAAGCAATCTAAAACCATTCATTACTTTGTCCAATGCATTGAGAGTCATCTTACATGACAGTATTTTCATTTCCAGTGGATTAAGTCTGATTTTGAGAAAATTAGGTTTTTAAAGATTTGTGTTTCACATCGGGTTCACCAGCTGTAATCGGGGAAATAAGTAACTATAGAAACCTGCAATAACATCAAAATCTCAACCACAAAGAGATCTGTTAGGCAGTTAGTTTTCCCAATATCGAAAGAGGAAACGAATAACAGTATGCATATTCATCAAATAATAATGAAATCAATCAAAATATATGAACATGCAAACCAAAAGGCCTCCTTCATTTTTCTCCTTCTCTATACAATGTGATCTCTCAGAAATTGTGTGCTTGATGTATTATGAGAAAAAACTCTCATTATATATATTTTCAGGGTTCCAATCAAGATTCCATGATTGATGAGTTAATTGTCTGATATTAGAGAGTTGAACTCAGAGTGAGTGGTAGTTGAACTCAATTGATTGCATGTTGATAAAATAGATGGACCTATTAACTGACTTGATTAAGGAGTTTAATTGGTGAGGGGGAGTTGAAGACTAGGTAGATTAAATAGATAAATGATTTAATTGATCAGTTAGGAGAGAGAAATATAGAGTTAATTGAAATTCATAATTAGAGGATAAACATGATTAAATAAATAAAATAAATTATTGATTTGCTCATGTGAGGAATATAAATAAATAATTAATATTTATTTATTTATAAGAGGGTTAATTAGTTAATTAAATAAATATTATTTATTTAATTATGAGAGGATAATTAATTTAATTATTACATAAATATAATAATAATGAGAGAAAAAATTTAATTAAATAATATTTAATTAATTAATTATAATGATATAAGAAATAATTAAATAATGTTTAATTATTTAATTACTTTATAGATGAATTATTGATAAAATATTAGGCAATTTAATTAAAACCACTTAATTAGGGATTTAACGGGAAATGATGATTTTGAGTTTAGATTATAGTGGAAAGACACAAATTAATTAAATAATAAAGATTATTTAGTAATTGTAGAAGAATGTTAGTAAACTTATTGCATTAAAGTAATTAGTTATTTTTAAGTGTCTACATATACATGTGTGTATCGAAGTTAGTACCAGAATTAATCCACAAGCATTAGATCCTCATATGAACCATGTGCACAATGTAAATGATATGATGTCATCTAATGTAACGACATATACATAAAAGAAACATATACAAATCCTTCGCAACCATTCCATCTACAGATTATGATGTCAAAAATTATTTTGCATTCTCATATATTTAATAATATTTAAAAAGAATGTTAAATTAATTAATTCTTTAAGAATAAATATTAATGTAATGTGCAAAAATCAATCATTTTTTGCACACATGTAAAATTCTCACGGGAGTTATAAGTGGAAAATTGATTGGGGAAAAAATAGAAATGTAAATGGGTGTGGTAAGAGGAAGTTACCGGTAGTTGTAAACTACTTGGATGGAATGGGAAATTTTTTCAAGAAAGAAATTCTCTCCTAGGGAAAAGGGGAATTTATTTCTTAACCAGTTCTTTAAGCTTGGTTGTAATGTTCATACATTTCTTGATTTTTCAAGCATTATTTACTTTAAATTTATTAATAGTTTGTGTGCTATTAATAAATTGGTGAATTGGTTGTAGTTATTTATTAGTTTTTGCGGTAGGCCTAAACTATAGGCATGAGACTGAACTTAACTTCTTATTAATAATTCAATTTTTTAACAAATCAAGTTAAGATATTTTCTTATTTTAAAAAAATATTAAGTTTTATGAAGTAAATCTGCTCAATTTTTAACAAAACATATTAACAAAATTAGTTTTTTAAAATATGACTGGCTCATACAAATCAAATAGAAAATTTAAGATTAAGAACTTATATTGGAGACACTTAAATGTTTAATTATTATTTTTAAATGTCTAGTTTTAATAAGACATTTTTAATATTTGACAAGTATTATGATAATAATTTTTTTTATATTAGTTATCATTAATGTTTAAGACAATGATTATTAAATATATATAAAATAGAAAACTTGAGATAATATATAATGATTTATCTTTATATATAATTATAAAGATTTATCTTCATATAATTATTTTTTAATTAATAGTTGTATAATTAAACATAATTTAATTAATTTATAATTAACTAAACTTAACTTTCCATCCTAAGACTATAAATATAATTTAGTTAATTTATAATTAACTAACATTACATATATATAATTAAATCTCCTTCAATTATTATACATATATTTAGTCACAATTAACTAATATCTAAAATTTTCTTAGGAGAATTAAAATTTTCATTCACCATTATTTACTTTCTTTTTGATAATAAAAAAATCTAGTATTTAAAATTAATTTATCAAAAATATCAAACCAAAAGAATTAGGTATAAAGATAGAAAATTTTAGATTAGCATAACCTATTGTATTTTTCAAGTTTAGCTCTCATTCTAGTTCGTCGAAAATTATTAGATTTATGTACGATAATTTTGTTCATATAAATTATTTTAAAATCTATAAATAAAAGAAACCTCGAAATTATATTATTAACGATTCCACTTTATTCTTGTATTGTCTTCTATGAACAAAATAAAAAATTCAAATTTAACGTTGGTTTGTTGAATATATATATTTTTAAATAGATGTTTTTGATAGAAAAAGTAGCAAGAGGGTGCTGGCCCGTGGAACAAAGGACTAGTAGCACATTAACAGCATGTTAATGGAACTAGTCAAAGCTAAAAACATTTTAGCAGAATATCACAAACACCAATTCTAGTTCTGCCTCTATCAAAAACAAAAGTGACAGTTCTACTCTAAGGGATTAAACCAGAGTAATTGCTATCATTAGTAGTATAAAAAGTGTTGTCAATAAGCCTCGCAGGGCTCAACCAAACCAAAATAACAAACTTAAAATTAACCCCAATCACAGAACAGGGGAACCGAGGGTCAAGCTCAGCCAAAATTATTCGAACCATAGACAGCAGAGTTAGTTATTCCCTCCCAGCTGTTTAAACAACAGGGTTCTCGCCCACTCATCCTGAAGAAACAAGAACAAATCCTTGTTATCCTCGTCCGCTTCCAATTTGCCACCCGCTAGCTTTTCCTGCACATTATAGAGGGTCGTTGCCGAGGCATGCATGACCTTCAGGGAAAATTTGTTGGTCCTCATGCAGTGGTTCATCAGGTCCTGCATATTCTTCTTAGTATCAACAATTTCTTTGTCAATAATCACAAACTTTCTTTTAAGGGTGCCTGTGAAATTGCATTTTTCCTCCATGCCAGAGGAGTGGGGTTTATCTTGGGTATGATGGTGGGGGCTCTGGGGTGGGGTGGGGTTTTTGGGGGTTACCGTGGCTCTCTAGAGGCTGGGCAGGGGAATATTACTAGTCGGGCTCATATAGCCTTCCGAGGAATCATTTCTGGAGTTGGTGGAGTGGGAGACATTTTCCGTCAGGGAGAGCTCCTTAGAGGCTATTTTCAACATCTTGATTTTGCATTGTTCCTTGGCTATTCTATTAGACCTCCTACGGCCTGAACCACTTAGGTCTACCTCCAAATTGACCTGGGTTTCCATCATTTTCTATTTTTTGGGCTTGTAATCCGTCTCAGGTGTGCTGTCAACCCCTTTCTCTTCATTGTAATCCATAGAATCAGAAACATACGATTCCTCCTGGCCTTCCTTCTTACAGGTGGGAATCTTAATACTTTTTTTATGAGTTTTTTTCTCCGTCATCATAGGCCCTTGGGTGATACGGATGGACTGGGAGGAGGAATTGGTGGTCTTTTCAGCTTTTTCAGGGGGCTTCTCCTGGGGCATCATCTGAATAATCAGAGGGGGTTGGGGTGCCAGGCATATGGCTTTGTGAAACTGAAAAAGATAGAGGAGGAGGCCTTGGTGGAGGATAGCCCTATCAGGGTTTCTTTTGATATCAAGGACATTACTTTCTATAGAGTGCAGAAGATAAAACGGTATGGAAATTAAATCTTTGTTCCTAATATGATTCAGCAAAGGTAAGTGGTAGTTGTAAAACACCGTAAACTTACCTTCAAGCATGAAATACTTCATGATAATGAGACAAATTTTTGGCCAGAAGTCCAGCAGCTCTTCTCTATTGAAACCCCCCTGTTTCCTAACCGACAACTCATCATCTTTGAAAAATTGTTTTAGGCTGGTAGGGTCGGCAGTCCGATTGGTCTTTTTGTACTTTCTCCCCACCATAGAGAGCCCCGTAGCCTCTGTGATGACCTCCTCATTGAGCTGGAAGTGAATGCCCCCAGCCGAGACACTTCTGTTGTTCCAGGAGGAAATGAACTGTTTAGATATTCTCTTGTCATATCCACCTTTCATGCGTTCCATGAAACCCCAAATGCCAGTTTCCTTGCAATAATGGGTGACCAGCAGATCAGAAGTATAGGTTTCATCAATATTATCAGGTTCAATACGGAGAATATTACCCCCCATATCAGAGGTCTGCTCTTCAAGCGTTGGAATATCCTTGGAGTCTGAGAGCCGATTGTTGTTGTAGGCCATATAAAACCACTCTCTTTTACAAATCCATTTCAAAAAAAGCTTATACATAACCTGCCAATTTTGAGAATTTTGGAGAACGGGCTCTGTACCCTCAAATCTAATGGATCTCCAGGTATCATTAATAGTAATAATAGAATTACTACCATTAATAGCCAAAAACACCTTTTGACACTGACAGCGATCACTCCACACGTTCAAAAGGTAATGATAGAAATTTATGGGAATTTGAGTTTTGCCTTTCATAATCACACAAATCACTCGAACACGCCAGCACGTGATCGAGGAGGGGTTCATAATAAATAAGCCAGCCTGGTACATTTAGACTATAGTATTCATTTCTCCCATGATGAGTTGCTGAGTCATCAGAGGTAAGTCACCAATTAACATCCAACTATTTAGTTTGGTTTGTTTTAGACCAATTGCTGCCATTGAGTCAGCAACCGAGTTTCCCTCTCTGTAGGTATGGCCTATAGTCATATGTTGGAATCTCTCAAGAAGCTCATAGATCTCCATAATGATAGGTCTAGCCCGCCACCCCGCACCATCTCCACTCTTGACTGCCTCTATTATCACTTTGGAATCCCCCTCGATTTCCAGCTGTCTGAAGTTCATCTATTTTGCAAGTTTAATCCCCCAGAGAAGGGCAGTCCCTTCCGCCTGGGTAATAGTACAGTTATTGATTGGTCCCACATAAGCTATTAGGCAAGTGCCATGGTGATCTCTCAGCACTCCTCCCCGACCATGACCAAGATTATTAACTGCCCCATCAAAGTTTAATTTTATTCTGCCTCTAGGAGGGGCAATCCATTTGGTAGCTTTTCTGGCAGTCTTTTTAGCATTGTCAAACCTGGAGAACCCACTCAGGAGGTTCCAGCGTTCAACAATCTTAGCTTCCTAGGCAGCAGGAGGACTAGATAGGAGCTTCCATTTAGCCATCCTGATATTTTCACTCAGGAGCTTAGTGCCGATAAGGAGACAGGTTTCAAGTTGGATGCCTTTCTCCCTGAAGATCCTGTTGTTTCTTTCCTTCTAGATGGACCAGCATATGTGCGGGGGAAGCATACGCCAGAAGAGTTGGAGCAGTGGGTGATTTGAGGGGGATCTCCAGTTAACGAATTGGTGCACCTCACCGTCCAGGGCCCACAAGATACCCAATCTGTCAGAAATTCCTTGCCACATGCTGGTAGCATAGTCACAGTGGATGATGTTATTCCTTCACTAGAATGACTTATGTTTAACGTATGTCTTTTATTGGAGTTCTAAGTAGTGTAATATTTAAATTCTATATTGTTTTGTTGATTAGTATTATATTGGTCTATAAATTATCTTACAAAAAGATAGGTACATTTTAGTTTTTACTCATTTTATTTTTGAAAATTTAATATTTTTTTGAATTTTGATATTCCACCTACAAGTCACATTCAACTATTGTAGTCTATATCAATTATCATATTTATAAAAGAAATTAACTCATTGATTATTAAGAATTTGATTGCCCTAAAATCATATTACTTTACATATAATTTTAAATTAAAAGAGGGGTAAAATTTTTATTGAATACCAAAGAAAATAGAACAACAGAGGAAACAAAGAGCACTAAAGAGCTTTATCCTGGTCAACAAGTTGAGCCAGCTTATGAGATAAATCAGGGGGAAGCATCCTATGATCAACAATATTCCAATCCAGCGCATGCTCGAAAGCCCATTTAGCTAAGCAATTAGCCACACTGTTCCACTCCCGAGGGATATACATAAAAGACAAATTCCAGAGAATTGCATAACTGAATGATATGTTGAATAACCAGAGCCAAATGCCAATCCACATCCACAAGGTTCTGTCTATTCAATAAATTCACTACCACCTGCGAGTCTATCTCACAGGTAATTCTTCTCCAGCCACGTTGACAACACTGTTCCACTCCAACCGAGATAGCAAGGGCTTCCATGAAGTTATTTGTATGGTAACCCTTGTAGATAGAAAACAGAAATTGAACATCACCAGAGCTGTCACGCCCAACTCCCCCAATGCCAGCCGGTGCAGGATTTCCCCGAGAAGAGCCATCAGTGTTGATTTTAAGAACTCTAGCCTGGGGAGGAGTTTAGTGCCCCTCACAACTAACCCGTTGAGAGCACTGCCTGGCTCTATTTCCATAGCGTCTGTGGGGTAGAGAGGGAGCACCACCCTGAAGAAGAAAGGAAAGGCGCGAGTAAATACCAGCATCTCCAGGGTCCAAACCTCCACAAAATTCACATTTTGCCAGGAGTATTTCATGAAGAGAATGATAAATTTTCCCCCACAGGTGCTTGATCCTCAGCTGCACATCATGAAAGGCCCTCCTATTTCTCTCAAGCCAAACATGCCATAAAATAAAGGAAGGGCCAATAGTCCAAGCAACCTGAAGAAAAAGAGGTCTTGGAAGGGGGATGGCCCAGACGGTCCTAGATCTTAGACAAGGAAGAAACATGCCAGCACGAGCATCCCCACACACTCCACCAGAAGTGCCAAATCTGCTTGACAAAGGAGCACTGGAAAAAAAGGTGGGAAATAGTCTCTTTACTATTGCGGCATAAGACATAGATGGAGGGCCCCTGGAAGCCTCTTGCAAAGATTATCCCAAGTAAGATAGCGATTGTAAACCAGGATCCAGAGGAAAAAGTTACACTTAGGCCAAGAAAAGATATTCCAAACTTTCTTCCACCAAGAAACCTCCACCTCGCCAAACAGTTGCTTAGTTAGCGCAAGGTACCCTGAAGAAACAGAATACTTGCCAGAAGAAGCACCTCCCCAAGCCAAAACATCAGGTTCCTACAGAGAGCTGTAGTCCCTAGAGGTCAAGATCTGAGAAAGCTCCAACTGATCCCCCAGAGAACCACCCGGCGACCAATCAGAAGAATTCTTCCATTTGTAGCCAACAGCAAGGCCCAGGTTATGAGCCTCCTTATAATGAGCCACCTTATTCCATCCAGAAGAAAGGAAAAAATCACAAAGAGGCTGTAAGTGTAGATGAGAGGACAAGAGAGGAGGATGCCCATTCCAGGAATCACTCTGAAATAGAGCCTCAGTGCCTCTATTACAGATCCAAAAAAGACTTCTCTTCACCAGGTGAGCACCAATCTTGAGGGTATTCCACACCATAGAGCCTCTTCCCTCAAGAGGAAACCTGGAAACATCTGAAGGTTCAACGCCAGGTAAATACTTGTGTGATAGGATACGGGCCCAAAGTTTAGATTGACTGGAACACCAGTGCCAATAGAGCTTGGCAGTAAGAGCTTGACTGCACAAGATAACAGAGCGAAGGCCGAGGCCTCCTTCCTTTTTTGGCCTGCAGACAATATCCCAATTGATGAGGCTCCATTTAGAATTTTGCAAATTGCCGCTCCAGAGAAATTGGCGAGAAAGAGCATCAAATTCTTTAAGAAAATACGTCGGGGCAGCCTGAACCATGCTTCTATATATAGGAAGGGCCTGAATCACAGATTGTAGGGGAGTCACCCTGCCAGCAATAGAGAGCCACCAATGAGTCCAATGATTGAATTTTTGTCGAAGCTTGTCGAGCAAGCTCTGCCAGAAAAGCTTGGGTTGTCTTCCCACCACAATAGGGACACCCAAGTAACTCAGAGGGAGAGACTCAATCTGAAATCTTAGGATATTAGCAATCCTCTGCTGAATAGGCTCGGGAGTGTTGAAGAAAAAAATAGAGGACTTGTGGTTGTTGATTTTCTAACCTGAGGCAGCCAAATAAGTATCCAAAGTGAGCCGAAAGGCTTCAGCTTCCCGATCTGAGCTCTCCCAGCAAGGGCAGTATCTTCAACAAACTAGAGGTGGGAAAGAGTGGGCAGACCATTTCCCCATCGCTAGCCATGAATCAGATTTTGGGATACATGAGAATTGATAAGTCTGCCAAGTCCCTTAGCCATAATGATAAACAAATAAGGAGAAAGAGGATCTCCCTGGCGAAGACCCCTAGAGGCCCCAAATAACTCAGACG
>MU223383.1:322336-339835 GCA_018584345.1 Thuja plicata | reverse complement strand
CATGAGAATTGATAAGTCTGCCAAGTCCCTTAGCCATAATGATAAACAAATAAGGAGAAAGAGGATCTCCCTGGCGAAGACCCCTAGAGGCCCCAAATAACTCAGACGGTTCACCATTAAGAAGGACCGAGAAGGAGGGAGTAGTAATGTAGCTCAAAAGCCAGCTAACCCATTCCTGACTGAAGCCAAAAGCCAGAAAAACTTTCTGCAAGAAACCCCAGTTGACTCTGTCATAAGCCTTAGTCATATCGAGCTTGATGAACATGGCACGCTCTCTAGAAGTACACATAGAGTGAATGGCTTCAGAAGCAATAACCACCCCATCCAAAATTTGTTTTCCAGCCACAAAACCCCCTTGTTCCTCAGAGATAACCATGGGAAGCCAAACTTTAAGCCTCTCCGCTAGGAGCTTAGTAATGATTTTATAGACCACATTACATAGAGCAATGGGCCGAAAGAAGTCTGGCTGATTAGCCTCTTCCTTCTTCAGAATAAGGACTAGGAAAGTAGCATTCAAAGCCCTGAGCATATCTTTGTTGGAATAGGACTCCTGAACCACATCCAAAAGGTCTTGATTGATAATATCCCCAAATTCTTGGAAGAATTCAATAGGGAAGCCATCAGGCCCTGAACCTTTGCCCTTACACAAGCTGAAGACCACCTCCTCCAAGTCAGACATACAAATCGACCGCATAAGAGAATCATTCATCTCCCTGGTCACAACAGAGGGAATATAGGACAAGATCGTATTCTCCTCAATCTCTGCTGGAGGCAAGTCATCTGAGAAGAGAGCAGAGTAAAACTGAATAGCTTCCCTGGACACAGCTTGAGAGGAGGTTAGGTGCGTCCCATCAGAAGTAACAAGAGAAGAAATGTAACTTCTGTTACGTCGAGCCTGCACAGATTTATGGAAAAATGCGGCGTTCTTGTCCCCTTCTTGAAGCCAGTCAACTCGAGCCTTCTGTTTCCAATAAATTTCTTCTATAAGATCCCACTATGCTAAATCACTAAAAGCTTGGGAATCCGCTATGCCAAGAGCTTCAGAAAAACCCAAATCCTGAATCTGCCTAGTAATAACATCAAGACGATCCTGAGCCCTCTTCTTCATGATGTGGAGATTACCAAAACAAGTCCTGTTCCAATTCTTCAACTTCCTTTTGACATACTGTAATTTTTTAGAGAAGGAGAACATAGAAGTGCCATAGGCAGGGCCATCCTTTCTCCACCAGTGAGCCATTAAATCATGGAGAGAAGAGTCTCGAAGCCACATCAGCTGGATCTTAAAGGGAGGCTTCTTGAGGATGACAACATAACTAGCAGTGAGCTCGATAGGCCAGTGGTCAGAGCCTCTCCAATCAAGAATTTCAGAAGAGAGAGAAAGAGAGCCACAATTCCAAAAGCAAGAGACCAGGAACCTGTCCAAGCATTCCGAGATGACATCATCTCCAACCCTTCTATTGTTCCATGTGAAGAGCCCATTAAGAGGTTTGACGTCAGAGAGATGTAAAAGATCCATATTTTCCCGAAGAAGCTCAGAAGAAGGACCCAAGCGAGCCAGCCCACCCCGCTTCTCCTCCAGATTAATGACAGAGTTGAAATCCCCGGCTACAATCCAGGGCAAGAATGGGTGACAGCCTCTGACATGCCTAATATGTGGCCAGAGCTTAATCTTGCCAGGGAGATCAATAGAGGCATACACATTAGTAACAAGAATCATCTCTCCAGTTTCCAGAGAAGAGGCCACCATTGAGAGAGCCGAGTGACAAGAGATCCAATAGAGAGGCGTAACTTTCCTAGGATCCCAACAAATGGCAAGACCACCATAGCTCCCCAAAGCACGAACACACTGAAAAAGAGCTCTAGTGCTTACAAGATGAGAGAGAAAGTTTTCAGGCACTGAAAATGGTGGCTTAAAATCAGAGCTCCCCATTACTTCCTCTGATGTCCTCGCAGCTGTGGCTGTCTCCTCAGAGCTATACAAAAAAGGGACGTTTTGGTATCCATCGCCTGTTGACTTTTGCCTCTTGGAAGCTTCTGCATTGAAAAGAAGAACCCTTGAGTCTACCGAGAACTTGTAAAATATATGCCCACAAATCATACACACTTAAAATTACAGCACATTGATTCATAGGCATAAAATAATAGAAAACCAATCATTTCATCTAGCACCAAATAGGAGTTAGGACATGGGATAGAAGCCTCTTACTCTTCACTGGAGAATAAAACAATGAAGTCAATTACAGATTTTCATGTTAAATACTTTTGGGGATCTGTCAATCTTAGTGATTGAGATCATATTTCTGGACTGCATTTCCTTTTCACTTTCTTATTTCTAATAGGGCTGGGTCCATGGGTTTACACCCACTTTAATTCAACTGGTTCCTTACAGTGCATACCTTTGACAGTATTAATGGAAACCCAATTTCGGGTAGCTGTTTTACAGAGTTGAAAGAAAATAACAAAATTGAGAAAAGAGCATCAAAAAATGAGTGGTTGCATCTTTTGCTATGTCTCAACCGTTTAACTTTCTTCCTCACTTTTATATAAATGTATCATAGCTATTGTTCAGAAGGGCACATAAAGGCATAAATGATATGAATCTTTCCACATAGATCTGGCTCCTCAGGTTTTTGTAAAAAGTTTTTTATAATCTTGCAATTTACATTTCAAACATGGTATCACATTTTGATCCTCTAAGTTTAAGCACTCTGATTTGATATCTGCATGCTATCATTCTTTATTTTGCCTCCGTCTATAACACATTTGGATCCATTTGGATGTGTTGTACGGGAACCCTAGGCAGACCTAAGCCATGGATCACAAGGTTTCATTCTTGTAGGCTATTTGATATTTTGTTCTTCCCTCCATTATCATACATTTAAACAAAAGAAGAAATGATAAAAAAATTAAGCAATGAAAGGGATATATAAATGGTGCAATCTCCTTGCTTATTGAAAGCTATGTTATGAGTAGGTTCAAAGATACAGAGATGGTTGTTACTGGTCAACCAAAGGTACAAAGCTAGTGCCTTATTTGGTATTCTTTGCGTGTTCAATGTAAAGATGTTAATGTTTAATATGGTTATTGAATTTACTACATTTTAATTTGAGATTTTTGGTATAAACGTGCTGAGAAATGGCCCAATGGATCCAGGTGAAATTTAATAGAGGCAGAAGACATTCATAGAAAGTCGGCTTGTATAGTGAACACTGATTTATATAGAAGCTGCCAATATTTCACTGCGCGGGTCTTAGTGGTTCAATTTCTTGGGGCCTTTAGAATGTTTGCTGCCTATCCTTTGTGATCAATGAGCAAGAACCACAGAATTCAAGCACATATGCAATATTTATTTGCACCCAATGGTGTATAGGGCATGCTTGAACACAAATTAAATTTCAAACTTCTTAAACAAACCCATGAAAGGGAAACATCCTCATAATCTTTGTAGTCGCCATGCTTACAATTGACCACTAAGATGCTAATGAGTACCAAAGGCTAATCACTCAAATAATTTCTCATCAAAATGTTCGTAAAAAAGAGCCTACCTTGAGCAACACTTGATTAACAGTACGATTAACAGTGTGTTTTCTACAACAATTTATTATTGACAGTTCGTATATGTGGACAGTTATGGTCAACTTTTATAACATTCAATTGAAAAATTTTCACCCCTTTTTTATTTCAAATTGATAAATACCGCTCTTTGACACGTGTGTAGTAATTGAGAATTGATTCACAGAAGAGTTGTTGTCAGTTTCAGATATGCAACATTCTTGCTCTATTAGAAAAACTTGAGTTATTACCCACTTCAGTTTATGGATTTTGATTTCTTTACTAGTAGACTTTTTTTCAAATTTTAGCTGTCACAAACATCAATGCAGATGAAGTTTCTATAAATATTTTAAACACAGATCCATTTATTTGCTTATCTCTTAAACTATGTTGTTTCAATTATTTAATTAACTTTTTGCATATGCCATTGGCGCAATAAGTATTAATATCAAGCTAAAGACAGTGAGTTGTTAAATCGGAGTGCACAATTAATACTAATACATAGAAAACTATACATGCACAATAAAACTAAAGTTGTACTGTTAAATTGGTGCACTCTTCATTTTGTGTTGGCAAAATGAAAAGAAAAACTGAGTCAGCCAAACCATTGCGTACAATGATAGATGTGGACAACTATGAATCAATGTCTATAAATGTACAAGGGACAATCGACACTGTACTCCAAAATAACAATTTGTTCAGAATAAGCCAGCTTGTATTCACTGTAGGGGATTGTCTTTTTGACTCTCTCCAACTATTGCTACATATGCGCTACACTTTTGTACAACTACGCGAGGGAGCCATTAACCATTTCATACAATCCCTAGCAAGAAATGATCCTAAAGCTTTGTTTTCACATACATATGAACTAAATCCTAAGACTTTATATGAATTGCATGGAGTTACAAATGTTAATACATATCTACGACGTATGACATTGTCTGCAGCTCCAAGAAAAGACAATCAGGAAAATGGCCTTTGGGGGGACATATTTTGTATCAAATGGTTGGTAAAATGGCTACATATTGAAATATGTATTTGGTCTTTGACAAGAAAAAGAAAGTACTTACATTTCAATGAAAATTTGCAAGCCTGCACATATTCTATCTTATTCCATGATGAAAATCCTCTTCATGGACATTTTGAACCATTAGTGTCCAAAAAAGCGAGTACATTAGAACCTATACTTGCCTTGTCTAAACACTCAAAACCAAATTGCACTTCAACAAATCTTTCACAAAAAGAAAGCTTGAAAGATGCAATGACCAATTTCTCTCAAAAAGCATTATCAGTATCAGATTGTGGTGATAGCCTTTTTCATAGTATTTCTATCTTAACAAACAATGAATACGATGGTCAATGTCTCCGACGATACATAGCTCAGTCCTTCTGCAATGCAATTTTATGTAAGGACAAAGTAGCGTTGGCTTGCCTTCAGACATGTCTCAAAATTGATTCAATTATTCATCGCGGTGTGATGAGTTGGGAAACATTTATTGCCAAAGTAGGAAAACCATATGAAGAAAGCAGAATAGAAGGCCACAAATTTTGTTTCGAATGGCTATCTTATATTTTGCAAATAAGTATACAATTGTGGACAACAAACAATGACACGATTATAACAGAATATTGTAATTGTGAAATACCAACAAAGGTGTACAAAATCATGTGTTTCAAAGTCAATGACATACATACACATTACAAACCATTTGGAATGGACATTATAAAGCCACCTGATGTTAATCTTAAACAGTCACAAATAATACCAAATTTGAAGCCTCCAAAAAATGGAAATTTACGTAGAATAAAGCAATCCATCCGCAATAGTAATGATAGTATTAAATAGTCACAAGCAATACTGAATTTGAAGCCTAAAAAAAGTGGAAATTTGCGTAAATTAAAGTAGTTCATCCGAAACAATCAAGATGTACAAATTGGCGATCCTTCACAACCCACAACCTGCATTCAAAAAATTGGCAGAGAATCTCTTCGCAAAATAAAAAAGACAAACACGCAAACAAATCACAACTCATGAAAAGTACAAACCAAGGAAAAAAAAGAAATCAGCAATTGAAACGTACATGACAAAAATTCAAGACACACCTAAACATGCATGTGCAATTTGTCAACAATTACATTTTAAAATGAACACAACAAACTTTACTCAAAAAGCGAAGGACACATATGAATTTCTATTGTTAAAAAAACAAGAATTGCTTGAAAACAAGATATGCAAATTTTGTAATAAGCAATTGCAACAAAATAAAAAACCACGATATGGATATCCTGAACAAATCAGAACAAACAAGCCATTAAAATACATAGGTACCCTGACAGAACTTGAAGAAAGGCTAGTCTCCCTTCGAATTGCATTTGCACAAATATGGCAGCTAGGCCACAAGAGATCTCAAATTTGACTGACTGGAAGTATCATCAATGTGCCAACATACATGAACATTATACAAACAGTGTTGCCACGATCATCCAATGAAACTTCCACAGTTGCTATTGCATGAAAAAGATGATTGCAATATACGAATGCATACCAAAAAGGAAGAGTCCGGCCAAATAACATTATGAATGCTCTAAAGGAGTTATGCAAAAGAAAGCTATACAAAATGTAAAATGTTAAAATCAACAAAAAATGGCATAAACAATTGCACCCTATAGAAGAAAACACGCTAAGTTGTACCTCTTCATCTAGTAACAGTGACAATGACACTGCTAGTGCCATGGAACTCAAAACAGACACATTGATACATGGATTTACAGAAGCAAGAACTATCCATGCTATACAAGACAAAATCATTGAAATCACACCAGCTGAAGGAAAACAACCTCTTGGTATTTTTCAAGATAAATATGCAGAAGAGATGAACTTTCCAACATTATTTTGTGGACAACCAAGGGATGAGAAAATAAAAAAACAATTCTCTAACCAAAAAATTGCATAATGGGAGTTAAAAAATTCAAATCGAGCATTTTCTTATGATACTACCAACTTGTTTTTCAAAACCGTTAAAACACTTATTAGCCAAGTCTTCTCTACCATATGGGTGCGAATACGTAAAGCAAAACTAAAAGGTAGAAAACTATTGGCAAAAGATGTTAAACACAAAACAAATCTCAAAAAAATATTGCAATCTGATATTGGATACACATACTTCAAGAAAATAAGAAATTCACCAAACTATTTGCAGCATCTGAAGAAAAATGTTTTTGCAATGATACGACAACTAGGCCCACCAACATTATTTGCAACATTCACTAGTGCGGAATAAAACTGGGAGCCATTGATAAAAAAAATAAAAGAATTATACATTTCGCACATAACCAAATTAAAAGGAAACCAAAAAGATGAATTTGACGATGTTGACATCTCATCTTTGATAAGAAAAGACCCTATCACCTGTACTCGATACTACAAAAGTAGAATTAATGCCATGAAAATATTAATTTGCACAGATGATTCATTCTTTGGAAAGGTCATTGATTATTTCTCTATTACATAGTTTCAAAATTGAAGCAATGAACATGACCACTTCATGCTATGGGTTAAAGACGCACCAATCTATGGAAAGGATGATAACACTACCATTGGACATTTTGTTGACAAATATTTGACTTGCAATACTGCATCTTTGAATAACGAAACAACCAAGTTTCATAGGCATCACCATACCAAACAATGTAGAAAAATGAAAAAGGGTAGATGTCGCTATGGTTTCCCACAACCGCCTATGAAAACAACCAAAATACTAGAACCATATGATAATACAGACAAAAACATTACATCCATTGCTAAAAAAATCAAATTCAATTTTAGAATATTGCGACTACGAATTTTCTGTATCATTTGAAGATTTCTTAGCGAGCATGGGCATAATTGAAAATGAATACATTTTAGCCATTAGGTCTACATTATCTAGGCCATGAATATTCTTGACTAGAAAACCGGCTCACATATGGAACAATACATTTTCAAAACATGTGCCATATCTATGGAAGGCAAACACAGATGCACAATTTGTTCTTAATGCATATGCAGCAACAATGCATATCTTCTCATACATGACAAAAAATAACAACTCAATAACAAATTCCTTCAACAAAATACGCACTGACCACAAAGTGCATAATATTGATGCAATAAACATCAAAACAAAGCTTGGAAATACCTTGCTCAATCTGCAACAAATGTCTACCCAACAAGTTGTATACATTGTGCTCTCATTTCCTCTTAGCTCTAGTTCAAGAAAATGTACATTCATAGACACTTCTGGTACGAATGATTGCACATTTATATTAAAGAACTCAAAGCAATTAAACAATGAACCAGATGAATCGACAAATGTTTCTTGCAAAAGTTTAATTGATCATTATATTGCACGATCTAGAACCTTACTACATATTTGTCTTTTCAACTTTGTTTCACAATATAGAGTAGAAAAAGGTAGGGCAATTCAAAGAAGAAGACCACAAATTATCAGATTTATAAGATACAACAAACACCTCGATGCCGATAATCACTATAAAGAGCAACTTTTGCTATATGTTCCATTCACCAAAGATGAAAACAATTTAAAAGAAGGGTTTCTAACATGGCAAGATGCTTTTAATCACAATAGGAAAGCAATTCAATGTAACCTAGCAAAATATACGTACAATGTAAATGAACTATGGGGTGATATGGAAAATGCAATTAACGATGCAAATGTTGAGTCTGACATCTATGACAATGCACATACTGCACACGTATTACACAAAGAAAATAATGAGCAATATAATTTGCAGTCAGATTTAAATACAATGCAACACAACATCTACAAGAACCATACACAAAGGCTGTTTGAAATAGGTAAACATCCACACTTATTAGACAATGCAGCTTATTACAATATTCGAAGGATGTTAAACAAAGAACAACAAGCCATTGTAAAGGACATTCTAATGTTAAAAAAACAAAACAAGCTCGAACCACTTCATCTGTTCTTAACAGGCGATGTTGGAATAGGAAAAACATTCACAGCAAAAATAATTTATCAGGGCCTACTTCGCATTTACAACAATGCAATTCATAGTGACCCTGACAAAAGAAAGGGCCTGCTACTTGCATACACAGGAAAAGTAGCATACAATATAGAAGGAAAAACTTTGCACTCTGCACTCCTTTTACCATTCAACAAATCCATTTTTACTCCATTGAACTCAGAAAGATTGGATGCGTTGACAAAAAAATACCAACAATTGCAGATAGTGCTTATAGATGAGATATCTTTGGTTAGGGCAAGACTATTACGCTACATAGACAAAAGATTGCGTGAAATCATGTAGACACCTACCAAGCATTTTGGCGGTCTAGACATTATTTTCTGTGGTGACTTCTACCAAGCTAAACCTATACATGACTGTCCAGTGTTTCAAAATCCAAAAATAGATACCAAACTGCTAACATACAATTTTTGGCAAGAACACATCAAATGCTATAGCTTACAAACAACAATGAGACAAAATAATGAAATATTTATTTCCATTCTTAATAGGATGCGTACAACGTCCCAAACAGACAATGACATAGCATACTTGAACACCAAATTCCTACGCCCTCCACCTAAAGACCCATGATTCCCATTTCTTTTTTACAAGAGAAAAGATGTAAATGCACACAATGAAAAAATATTGTATGGTCTTCCTAGACAACTAATCACAATCAATGCGATTGATGAACATGACAACTCAACCAATAGAGAACATGTGAACAAATAAAATGCAGGTCTACCAGATAAAATTATGCTCAAAATTGACATACTGGTTGAGATTTATGCATCAAACTATGATATTCAAGATGGCCTAGTCAACGGATTGGATGGTAGATTCAAAGCACACATCGTAAATGGAGACATAGACATTTTATGGATTCACTTCAACGATGAAAATATTGGAAAATGCAAAGCCGTGAAAATTGCAAATCTAAACCAAACATACCTTAACAATGGATGGGTGCCAATTCTACGAGTTGTAAGACCAATTCAAAGGAACCCCTAAAAAAAAACAAGACTATCAGGAAGCAGTTTCCAATACAATTGGCATGTGCTCGAACAATACATAGATAACAAGGACTTATAATGCATGGTGTTGCATTTGACCCCATCAGGCATCTTTCAACATGGGTTAACATACACAGCTATTTCTCACACACCGAACATTGAATCATTGTTCTTGTTGAGTCCTCTAACAGTTAAAAATTTTAGAGTCAAACCAACAATAATTGCAGAGATGACACACCTTCAAACAAATGCTGCTTGGAGTTTGCAAAATGAAACTCATCAGAAAACCAAAAAAACGTGTATTACCATATCTAGCTTAAACACTCGTCATTTCCAATCTCACAAACAAGACATCTTGCATGATGAAGACTTAATGCCGTCAAATATTATTTGCCTCCAAGAGACGAGCACTTGGAAACATCGATGACAAGCAATGCATTGCCAAATTATAACTGTTTTGCAACAAATCATGTCCATGGTATAATGACTTGCATTAAAAAATACATTCAAATATCGCATCAAAGATCCCTAATGCATGAAACTGTTGAAGCAATTTTAATTTCTCTAATTTTTACCGACAAAAAAATCTACTTTTGTAATATCTATGCGAGCCCAATTGCTACAATTACAAATGTCATACTCATTGTTGATGAGGCAATGTCATTTTTGTCCTCTGAAACTCTTGTTTACATTATAGGTGACTTTAATGTTGATATGTTGCAATCCTCAAACAAAGCAAAAATGCTTAAAGACAATATGCAAAAGCACAACTTGCATTTGTTACTAGAAAAACCAAACCCTTTGTCAAAAGCTATTATTGATCATTTTTGGACAAATAATCATGCACACACAAGTCTTGTTTGCAGATCAGAGTCATATTGGACTGATCACGATATAATTCTAACACATATCAATGTCACTCTGTAGTAATTATACGACTCTTTGAAAAGGTAATTATGTAGATTACAATGATTAAACCAATTCTAGTGCTCTCAAATTGTATAATTATGCACTTGCATTGTACTTGTGCAATATATTGTTAGATCAAAATTCATTGCTCAATTAATATGGAAAAAGATAGTAAATTTTTTTTTGTAGGTGTCTTTTAATAATGGATCATAGTCAAAACACATCATTTGATTCAGTGTCTACCAAAGCACTAGCCCAGACTCACAAAAGGTAAGCACTTTATGATACTCAAACTTTTTCCACTAAATTAAGAAATATAAAAATAAACTAAGTACACATGCATATGTTCTTTGTTGCAGATCTGCTGATAACATTCAAACCAGTGAGCCAGACCGTACTACTCCAATGCTTCTACGTGAACAGGATTCCAAAAAAAACTGTAAGGAATATCTCAAGTTAACACAAATATTGAAATACATGCTAAATATTTGACATGTACATGACATCAAAATTTAATTTATTACATGTTGCAGACATTTACAAAGTATTCAATTAAAAGAGACTTCATCTTACAAATTGAGCACAGGAATCAGACAAAACAAATGAAGGTATGTTTCTAATACTACTTTGTTGGTGTTCCTTTCAACCTTTGATTTTTTAAACCATCATATGTACACAATTACTATAATAGTTGTTTAACAAAACCACTTTCATACTTAAAAATTCACATCACAGACAATTTGCATTAATCCACGAATAACCATGTTTAATGCTCTCATTTTGCAGAGTTCTTGAAGAAATTCACATCGCTCCTGAAGACCCTATTACTCCATTCCTTCTATTTGAAGAGTCCAACAAAAAATGGTAAGCCATGTCAATAATGCTACATATATTCAAAGACAATACAAATTTTGAACAATTATTTGACTCCATATTTGATTTCTTTACCTTATACAGCCAATCACAAAGTGTTGAATCGAAGAACACATCATCTCATAAAGAAAATATAGAGGTCAGCCAAACCAAACAAAGGTACTACTTGAAAAACTAATATTCAACAACATACTTGCTTGATATTTCTCTTATTCTAGACTAAATTACATGTTCCATTGTTAATTATTTTGTAAAAAAACATTACCTCTCAAAATAAACTATGCAAATTTCAATTCTCAGGTTGACATTATTATCAGCAC
Source organism: Thuja plicata (assembly GCA_018584345.1). NCBI lineage: Eukaryota > Viridiplantae > Streptophyta > Pinopsida > Cupressales > Cupressaceae > Thuja > Thuja plicata. The sequence goes on along the minus strand of MU223383.1, from coordinate 328,134 downwards.
GCCCCAGTACAATTCTTGAAATTTGCACACAACGTATTGTGTTTGTATTTGAAGGAGACGTGCTTGTTGTATATGGCCCTGCCTCTATGAAGTACATCAATGTGCAAAACAAAACTGATATTGTTCATGTCGACCTCCTCGATTGCAATGGGCAAATGACCATAACAGTAAACATAAGCAACAATTTGATAACCACTTACTTACCACGAATGTCAGTTGGTTCCAGCATCCGCATAACCAATTTCATCATAAAAAACAAAACACAATATGAAAGAGGTGATGCGGATTGTTGCCTTGTCCTCACTCCTCGAACCATCATTGAAACAGTCCCAATCGCTTGCAAAAAATAAAGATTAACTCCAGATATGACAATCTCTCAAATCATAGAAGTAGACTACAATTATTCAGTTGGTACTTTGGGAGCAATTGGTACAAGTTACCATATGAACAAAAATAATTTTGAGGTGCACATTAAGGATGGAGACCTTCATCAAGACATTACAACTGTACATTTCTAACTATTGACTACTTCTTCTCATTTACTTAATTGATTATCATATTCTAATATATATTGATAATTTCTTTTTCACAGGTAGCTATTCTCAATAGCAATACAGACTTGTGTGCAAAAATACAAAATATGTTCTCCACAACAAACACACCATTCTTGTTGTTTAAAAATGTTGTCCGAAATGGACCAAAAGGAACAACTTCATTCCGCACTTCAACCTCCACTTACGTTGATGAGTTGAACGATGAATGCACTAAAGCCCACCTTCAAACTCTTGCAAGATGCAACATTCAGGCAAGAGTAAAGAAAACCTCGCCAAAATAATTGTAGAGTTTAGTGCAAAGTTATAGATATATATTTATATTACATTAATAAAAAATTATCCAAGTTCACTTTTGCAGGTTGTGGGCACATTAAAGGTAAAAAATGCCCACTTCCCTCCGTTTGAAGCTTGCTGCAAAACGTGCCAGCGCACGATGCCTCTGGACAAATTTATGAACAAAGATCATGCCAACTGCATCCATTGCAAAAGCCCCACCCAGCTCTTGTATCGACTAAATCTATAATGCATGCTGCAAAGACACGAGAGCAACATTGAATGTTCCTTAAATGGGGAGCTGCTGAAAGAAGTCTTTCGAGACCTTACACAAATCACGTATGAACATTACAACAAAAACATTTCACAAGCAGTTTTCCTGTTACGAACATTCCAACTGCATGGAAAGTTTACACTGTCTGTAAACAATACAATTATTAACATTCTGAAGCAGTGACCTGCTCAAATGTTTTTGGCAGTTACAATATAAACAAATTACGCTACAGTACATAATTAGGCTGTTTTGGTTTTTGACTACGCTATGTAAGTAGTATGTAAGCTTCTTTGAAACAAAATTTTGTTTGTCAAACACAAACACTCTACTACCTCTACCTTTTTAGTTAGTCTTTCTTTCAAAAAAATTGAACAATATATTTTTGGCTTGTTCATTTAGATATAAGAAGTCATTTGTCTATGAAACATTTTATATCATCTACAAATTCATTTACTATTGGATAAAAGAAAATATGTGTGTGAAAGATTTTTATATCATCTATAATTTCATTTTTCTATTTGATACAAGAAGTCATTTGTCTATAAAAGATTTTATATCATCTACAAATTCATTTTACTACTTGACATAAATTTTTTTATAGCATCTACAATTTCTTTTTCTATTTGATAAAAGAAATCATTATTGTATAAAAGATTATATATCATCTACAAATTCATTTACCATACGAATTCATTTACTATTCGATACAAGAGTACCAATATATGTTGAACTATTAGAAAAAAGAATCATGCGCCTTTTCTTACAGCTGAGGGAAAGGCTAATGATATTGTTTTCTCATCATTAGTCAATTATAATAGTGCTTTTTATAAAATGTTTCTATTATAAAAGAAACAGAGTATTAAATCATATCATATAAAAAAATGTATGTTAGAAACTTTCTATTTTATGTGAGTCGGTTAGTTAGTTCAGTAACTTTCCATTCTGACTGTTCTTCTCAATAGTTTCTGCCATGGAAAGATCTTCCTGTAATAGCTTATTCAAAGAACTTTCGTCTCCTTTGCAATTACTTCATTTTCAATCAATCAATTATCATTTCAGATGCTTCTAATCCTTCTGTCAAAAACTTTAGGAGCCTATGATATTCACAGGAGAAGGCAACAGACATCTGAAACGCTCCACAACCTCTACCCACTTCTGGCCATGAATCTGGTCATGCAGGACTGCTAGAAGAGTGACCATCGTTGGCTGTTCAATCTCGTTAAAAAACAATTGGTGAACATTGAAAAACATGATGGTAATTCTTGCCTTACTGCTGTCCATTCTGATCTCATCCCTGTTCAAGAATTCTAATTCTGTTGATTTATGTTTATGGCAGTTTCTAATGGGTATGAATAATCTCATAATGGTCTTTACCATGTTGCGATCACTACTTGGATTATCAGTACCTTCTGGTTAAAGTTCTGCTGCAACTTCAACAAGGCTCCTCACTTTAAAAAGATTATTATTCATTTTTTTGATAGAGATATCCTTTAAAGAATCAAATTCCTACTAAGAGCTGCTTTGTTTTTCTGAGGAATCTGTAGGTTTTTTCCCCATGCATTCTAGAAACCTGAAAGATGAGATAGCCTAAACAGCCATGAAAACATTAAATTCACTTTTTCATGCTTCTTTATAAGAGCTGATACATTGCCTCAGCCAAAAATTCCCCTTGACCCAAAAATTTGAAGAAAATGAAATTATTTTGTGGGGCCTTCAATAAGTGAAGATGCAAGAGAAATTGTTCAAGGGTATTAAAACAAATCCTATTGCCAAAATCCAAAGAAAGCAATTTTCGTTTAGCATATTTGTAATCAAATTTGACCTCAGCAGTGACTAAGCATACTACACTATCTGAGACTAGAAGGGCGTACACCAAAAGATGAATGACAACATCCACATTGGGGAAGACAATTTACCAAAATCCAAATTCAGGACACCATTTTTCAATTACTAGTATGTGAGAACATAGGATCAACCACACCTGTTCCCTTCCCAAACAAAACAGATTAAGTTCGATAAGCATCATAAACACATAGTACTGGAATGGAAGTGGGCTCAAACTTAACAGGCATCTTAGAAAACAAGGAAACACAATTCAAGATGTAAAGGTTTGAAACCAATTTATTAGAGTGCACAACAATTTAATAGCTCGCTTAGCTGTTTTGCATTGATGAACACCACGACCACTAGATGTAGGATCCAGTTTGTGAGCCTTTTCAAATGCATAGAACCGACCTGTTAACAAACACATTCATTAACAGTTACACGCAATCCAGAGAATCAACAGTATACAAACAAAAAATTATCTTTCCTATACATCTATCTTATGTTGCATCTGAAGAAAACAAGTGTTGTATCATCTTAACAACATGATTACAACTCCATTCTTCTAATAGTTGGGTGATTCAAATGTACTATCAATTTTTATAACAGCTAAACAGCCAAATTAGCATTATGCAACTCAAAAAAGTTTTAACTGAAAAATAATCTTCTTTGTTTCCAATTGGAACAGATATCTTAGTACTACAAGATTTGTGGGAAATGCTAATGCCTTATTTTCAGGTGTCCTGTATACAGGCACAAGTCTGGAAATCTTCAATACACTCCAAAACTAAAAAACAGAAATCCTTCTGCAACCTCCAATGCCACAAAGATCCCTATATAGAACCACTTCAAACAAATAAGGGAGTTTTTGATCTCCAACTCGAAAACTTGACAAATAAGCTTAAACAATATATTCTAAGTTTCTAACATTACACTCTAAGCTTCAATTCATCTAGGTAGTTCATTTCAAATCTTGCTAATTTTTCTAATAGGTAAAACTTCAATATATTTAGGTAATTCATTTCAAAATTTGCTAATTTCTCTATTAATACACCTCAAAATTAACCACCTAAACAAACCAAAACTTAAAATATACTATTTAAACAATAATTCAGATAAACTTACAGTGAAACATAAACAAAACATCTTACAGCTTCAAAAAACAAACAACACCAAAAACATGCCACAAGATATTCAAGAACAAAGATAAAGAAAATCACACTTTTCAAACTCAAGTAATCCTTAATGCAAGTGATATAGTTTTTTGTAATCCATTTTGTATAGTCCTTTGGCAAAAACTGAACAAACTTGCCAACATTTTGGCAGGAACTAAGCTTCTCTGCGGCCATGTTCTTTGAGGAGGACAATTAAATTTTATATACATTTAAATTTGAGCAAGCTGCCCTTTAAAGCAGAGGAGAATCATTCTCCCATAATGATTTATCCAATGTTAATAAATATTTGTCATTAATCATTAGACAATTTGTTAGGAAAGCACTGTTATATATATATATATATATCATAGTGTACATGTGTCACATCACTATAAAAATTTGTGATGTTTGTATGTGTATACAAAAAGAATGTTGCACAATAACCATCTATAAAAAATGTCAAGACTCTAGGGCATGAGTCACCAAGCCTACCGTGGCTGGTGGATTATGATCACGATGAGGTTGTTGAACTGAGAAAGATCATGATTGAGTGCCTGAAGATCTTGCTACACGCAGTCCCCTAAGCTCTCCCCTCCCCTCTGACAAAGAAACCTACAACTCTATCTCTCGCTGGCAAGCCTCTACCAATTCCTGCATCAGCCGGCGCACTCGAGGGCGATGTAGATCTATAACTATGTCACTATGAGTTGCGTCGACCTATTGTTGGAGCTCACCGACCTAAAGGTGAAGGGCGTCACATGCCTAGTCAATACTCTCAGCCCTAACTGCCTCGAAGTCTCACTCTTGGATGACCTGGTCCTGCTCCCTTAGAGTGCCCTATAGCTCAAGGCTCATTTGGTCCCTCTGTCCTATCACTGTGGCCACTTGTGCATCTCTCGAGATCAAGGAGGCTTGTGCCTCCTCATAGGTGGTCCTCAGCCAAGCCACTGGCTCAAAAAACTATATATGGCGCCCCACTATCCTACAAGGCCTCTAAGAATCCAACACCTCACCCTGAATAGGCACGGCAAGTGCTGCCTCCTCCAAAACTATAAAAATGAAGCTCAGCGACTCACTGGAGCTCTCTGAATCCACAAAAGATAAGAGACATGTCAGTACCAGTATGGGGAGTGAGGATTCAAGTGAAGAAACACTGGAATAAATATCAAAGGTAGGTGAAATCGAGCTAGAGGGTAAAGTAGTTGACCAACCTAAAACAAGTTATGGAGGAATTGGAATGCATTCTACCTAGGAAAAAGGGAAGGCCCCAACCATTGCCTAATTTCTTGCATTTTCATAGTCATAACAATAGTTTATACATCTACATATACTATAGCATAATAGGGCATAATATATAGACAAGCCCTGTATAAAAAAAGGTTAGATGAAGTCTACTGGTCCCTCTAAAATGGAGGAATCTTTTATACAAACATTTAGCTTAAGTTAGTGCAAATTTTGGGTTGGTTGGAATCCTGGAGCAATGCTTGAATTTCAAACAGATGTAAATTTTTTATGCTTTCAATATATTCTCTTTGCAGCTATGATACATTTTGTTGAGCACAAAAAAAAAAGAATATATTTAAATATAAAATAATAAATATATTTTAATTTATATTATTATTATCTTTCCCTCCACTTATACCTCTCCCTCTCTCTTACTATCACCCCCTTTTTCTATATCTCTCTTCTCTCTCACCTCTATCCATCCCTCTCTATAAA